>LUCH01003142.1:0-26899 GCA_013368495.1 Paragonimus heterotremus | reverse complement strand
GAACATATACTGGATACCCAGACGCTGATCATAGCCTAAGTCAATCGGATGGAGCAGCTGTTGGTGTGGACGTATACCACATACCCCGACGTTATCCATAGCTTAGGTGAATCAAGTTGGAATAGCCACTAGTGTAAACGCACATTGCATTCTGAGACGTTGTTGATAGTCTAAGTCAATCGGGAGGAGCAGCTACTAGTGTGAACATATACTGGATACCCAGACGCTGATCATAGCCTAAGTCAATCGGATGGAGCAGCTGTTGGTGTGGACGTATCCCACATACCCCGACGTTATCCATAGCTTAGGTGAATCAAGTTGGAATAGCCACTAGTGTAAACGCACATTGCATTCTGAGACGTTGTTGATAGTCTAAGTCAATCGGGTGGAGCAGCTACAAGCTTGGACTCAGTGTGTCTCTCGGCATCGTAATTTAAACATACCTATCCAACAGGACATGAGTTACCTCCGAAACACCACCCTGCTAGTAAGTGAGGTTAGCAAAGTTATACGTTTAACGACAAATCCGTTGACAGTCGTGTTAACACATCGGCTTTTGACCAGTTAATGAATCGGTTAATCCATTTGAGGCGGTCAGTGCAACCCAAAGAAGGTAAGAGTTGCCTGGTAAGATCCGGATGAATTTGTTCAAAACGAATGAAGGGGGGTGAGAAAGCTCCATGCAGGCTTCTCATCTGTAGCTCGACTTTAAAACGTTGCTCTGTAAGGCAACAGTGAACTCAGCATTGTACGCCACGGGCTTTGTTAGGCCAGACTCGGCGATGGACGTGTTTTGTTTGTGGCATGCTTTACAGTTATTTGAAGACTGTTTTTGTACGGAGTAAGGCAGGACGAACTCGGGATATTCTGGTCCGTTGCATTGCAGTCTTATAAACTAAAAATGTCTATATCTCGAAGATAGAGCGGGGCATGATACCCTTTTCTTACGCCATTCCATAAACATCGAAGATGGAAACAACCATGTGATAGAGTCATTTTCAACCACCTGTAACGACAACGTTTCATCGACCAGTGAGCGTGTTACCAGATTTTTGAACTGCAACAACATTGCTGTGTCAACTCCAGCCAGCCACTATGAAAAGGCATAGGCGGCGAACTTCGCGGTTCCTGAGACATAGCGGACTTCAGTAGAAAACTACCATGCAGTCCAGCCAAGCAGTTCCCTAGGCGAAAACCGCTGGGAGTGACTTAATTAAGTGCATGTAAAAGGTTTGTGATACTTATAGCTAGCACGGCCATTGCTCCCCACTGCGCGATAGAATTAACGCCCTTAGGGATTCACAACGAAGATTGTTGTAACGCTTCTCGGGTTTACTCAGTTTTTATAATGAAAATTCAGTCAACTGCAAGGCCTTATGAGCTGCCTGCTGAAGCAGCACGCTTACGCCTGTACCAGAAGCATTCATGGTGATACGGTTTGATACGTTTGTTTGCTGATAACGTAGCACGACTGTGGTGTATGGTATCTTTCTTTCGGTAGTGAAGACCTCATCGACTTCAGGTGTTAGACGAAATGTGTCTGCTGTCTGACGCCAAATTTTTCGGAGGCTATGCAAACTTTGTGCACTTCGAAATGAGCAGGCAGCATCGTTTTACGGGTCCGTTTTGGCAACGAAGCTCAGGGGTCATTTTGGGAGCGCACTGGACCAGACCCCCGATCGTAAAGTTAACCGATTTGATTTCGTCTACACAAGTGTTATGGCTCACAATCTTCAACGAGCCTCCATCGAGCTAGCAGTAAGTCCCATTGATAGTGAGGTTGTTTGAGACTAGACGTTGTAACAGTGGCCGCAGCTGGAGGATATGTTCTTCCAAAGAAGCTGGCCACCAGAATGTCAACATGTGCATAGAGAAAATCTAATGCTCGAGTGACGCCACCATTCACAGGCTAGGACGTCCTTGTGACGTTTCGGTGACCACAAGGAATGGGCAGAAATTCAAACGGCGAGAATGGTTAGGTGGTACCCACTTCATTTGTGCCATCCTTCGATAGTGAAATACAACGGTAAATGCGGACGAGATCCATCTCGATAAATATCATTTAGCTTGAGACAATGATGACTAGGTAGTGGATGTGTGGCACCGAATGCCTACCTGGACCCTGCGGTAGCCTCGTAGGGCCCTGAATCGTCTTCCGTTCTCTCTGGATGCATGCAAATGAGTAGTTCGTTGGCTATGTAAAGGGTAGATTATACCCAAGTTGGGCAATTATTTGGAGTAGGCCTGAGCAGTGCGAAAAGCGTCTGGTGACAGTCTTCGAAATTACCGATGGACAGGCTGTCCCTTCGTGTTAACGTGACGGACCGCGACCTTGACGACGGCGGATAGCTAGTTCGATGGGTGATTAAATTCTGTGAATTCGCGAAAAACTCTTGAGATTTTATCGGCACCGCTCGGTTGAACAAGCAGCAATCCGAGGGCTAAAAACGAAAAAAGATGCCTACTGCCGACATGATCGCCACGAGTCAGACAGTCAGCAACCAGTGGAAAGTGTTCCGGGAAGTCAATGCCTAAGACGGCATCCGGTACGTTCGCGGCAGGAAACACTCAACGGACTGCACGTGACAGACCCACATCCGACTTGGCCGAGAGGGTGCCCTGATTGCGTCTTGGGATTTACGCGTTAGATTGCAGTCTGAATGATTTCGGACTTGGTGCATCTTCATACTCAAACAGCTACTTCGATTAGGGCGCAGGTGTCTACTAGAAACCGCTACCTAAAGTTCCCATTTGATACAAAACTCAAACAACTATGGTTAGGTATGTCAGCGACAGCTGTCGCCACTATTTGACAGCGGTGGTGCTTCCAAAAGCGTCTGCGGAAATACACAACCTGGTAGGTTTCCATGTCATTCTCCCAAATTTGTGCTGACATCGTTAATATCCCTTTCTTAAGTACGACTTAGAGCATCGACGTCCTTTGAAAATGGGATAAGATGTAAAAACTTTGAGGGCTTGAACGCCTGAACAAGGCGCTTTCAGGTGAGCGGTTGATAGACGGCTGAGATCCTTGCTGGTGGTTCAGCCTTGTTCTTTTAGCTGGAGAAATACTCAACGACTGAGTCAACAACTTTTATTATGTAGTCCAAGGACCTCGTTGGTATGAATGGAGAAGTGATTGTCTGCACGATGTAGGACAACTGCTGTACACAGAAGTGGCGCATAAGTTTGTCATCGGTCATGAGTTTTGCCCCACATGTGAACTACAAACACAGCTGAGATGTAATAAGATCCTCCAGCTGAAAATCACTGTGTAACGTCTTCGGCTGCTTTTTTTCGATGCGATGTTGCGCCCCAAGAATGCTTTCGTCGGCTTGTCTTTTGAATTGCTCTCCCCAAAGTAGGGCGTGACAGAAGTATGCAGCGTGGTAAATAAACATGTGGACCCGACAGTCTGGCCAGTAGTTCACACCTACTGAAACCACGTTAGCCAGTGTTCTCTGTCATCCAAAACACACTTGGAGACCAGAAAGCAGGCGACGTTTATAGTCGACTCTGTTACTTAGGGCTCTGGTTTGGGGATTTATATATCATAATTGCATGCCCAAAATGTGCGAACAAGATTTCTGACAGATACAAGCTATACAAATGCAACGGAGCTAGGACACGGAGTTCGCTGCTGCCTATCAGCTTGTATATAAGTACACAAATGCAAAACTCTCAATCTGATGAAGTAAATATATCAAAACTGATAACAAAAAACAATCAAACTTGATAAATGGAATATCCCTACCGATATCATGCGCCTACATCCCTCACAAGGTGATTTTTATGCCCGGAATCCCCAGGTCTTACGCTGAAGCAGTTGAGAACTTGAAGCTGAAAGACGGATGAGTCTATGAGGAAATTCGTTCTGGTGGTATAAATTTAACGTACAAACGGGCAGACTTCGGAGTATACGTGGTGGAGTGCTAGAAGGCAAAAATGATAGGGCTTTTATCACAACCTTACGGTAGCAACCACGGGAAAACTTCCATGAGAAATGGCGTGATCGCTGAGAATTCAAATCTACATTGAAAAGGTTGAATGTCATTCAGATTGTGACTACTGGAAGTGTTATCCTGCAAAATTGAACTTACAATAAGGGAGACGACGTAGAATTGTTATATGACAAACAGTTATGATGTAATGCCCGCGCCAACGTGCTAACTCTTAGGTTAGTGGCATACAGTGACCCTATATTCAAAGGATAACTTGTGGTCGTGCGGTAATACTAGCAAGGCAACTAATACGCTATAAGGAGACTTGAAGGGTGATCTTACTGCACCCATCAAAATCTTATTTAGTTGATAAGAAAAGAGTTATCTCTCGCCTGCGTGCATGGCCTGTAAACAAAATTTTCGGCATAACCGCATAACATATTGCTATATCTTAGTGAAAATTTGTTGGTCGCCAAAATGTGTTTTTTCCTTAGTTGTATCCTCTGTTTCTCTCCCCAGCCTGACAATTTTTCCCCATGCTCCACCCACCCCGTTTATATTTTGTGGCATTAGTTTGTCAGTAACCTTCTGGTTTGCGGGCAGTCATTCTTGACATAACCTACTCGCGTGACGGTTCCATTCTGACCTTACTGGTTCAGTTTGCCACCTACTTGTTGAGCAAAGGTGTCGTTATAAACGATTGAGGTCTGACCGTTGCAGTTACAGGTACTTTTCTTCAGTAGTACCGCAAAACCATGTGGGTCATATCTTGTTTCCAGTTTAGGGATCCGTTTTTGAAATGTGCTTACCTAAAGAACGATCGGGCGCAGATCGGTGCTATTGGTGACACTTAGTCACAGACTTACAGCGGTATCCCACTTACGTATGAGTGTAATATATATTCTGACTGAGCTGCATGTTTCTATCCAAGTTGTGTGACACTGAGTGCGTGCATACGTGATACCGCTTTGCTACATTCATTGGTAAGCAGGTGCACAGTTACTCCTTTCTTGTTTTCTTTGTTAGCCACAATGTTCTTCATGCCTTCTCGCATTTATTTGCAGATGGAAGATGCTGTGCCTGTAAAATGAGAGGTAGACCAATTTGACATTTACGCATGCAAATTTGTACCACCTCCTATTCTTCCTGGAGTATCAGGATGGACGAATAACGAGCTGAGTTCTCACAAATGAATAAGTGAATGCTCTAGTTTGATACTGCATAAAGCTTAACCGTCAAGCTACTAGCCGATAGTGAGCCGGATTGGGCTGAACTGAACTATTTCAATACGGTTAAGTTAGGTTAGCTTATAATACAAGTATGAATGAATAGTGCAGATACGCTGGAGAATCGTCACCATTTATGACTTACTTTTGCGCGTGTTTATATGCAACTACACGTCGATCTCTTTTTTTCTTTGTTTGAAAGTACACAGCGTTTTCTCCTTCACGGAAAACCGCAGAAATCAACCTTTGGTTCCTCAAACCGTCTCATGTGAAATTTTTGTCGAATTGTTGGCTGTCGGACCAACTGTGCAGTGAAACATTTCGGCCCCGAGTTTTCACCAAACTTCCAGCGTCTAACATTCTATTTCCCATTTTTCTGGTGAAATGATTTATCCGGCGTTAACTTTTTTGCATGCATTGGCCGTTCCAACCCAACGGACATGTTCGTGATTTGTTCAACAGTCAGCAACGCGCCTTTCAGTTGCATCGATTTATAATGTTTGTGCACCCATTTGTTATCGGTACGGTTTTGGAGTACGACCGCATTCCCGATCGCCCGTAACGTGTTTAAGTAGGTTACTCGAGCATTTGTATGGTACGAAGACTGAATGTATTAACTGGCATGTTTGTTTTCATGTGCATATGTTAGTTGTCTTCCCAAAACCTAAAATCAGTTTTACAACATGAAAGACTCACCTGCACAGCATCTTGGTATCTCGGCACTTGATCACCAATTGATTGACTACCAACTGAATTTAGATATTGGGAGGACTTAACGTTGAACTGGAAAGTTTGGGCAAATACGACTCGGCTGGGCGCCCGCGAGTTCAACTAGCAGTTTTTGCGCGGCCGAGAACGAAAGCGCGCGGTACGCATGGGAACCATCGGTGCCATAGGTCGTGGTGACATGACTGTGTGTCGTTGCGGTATGTGTCGCCGCGAATGCGCCGGCCATTTGGCATTAATAGGTCACCAGCGTACTCATAGTGCACCATCGACGAAGAAACGAAGGGTACGTTAGGCTCAGGTACGTCACATCAGTGTACCCATCGTACGTATTGAATCGTCCAAGACTATGGTCGTTTGTCAACTAATCCACTCCTCTTTTCAGAAACTTGTGTGTCTGTAGTCTTCTACGCATCCTTTTCTCGAGCTTGGTTGGTGTGTTGAATGATGAATCGTTTGTCTGATCATTTCATAGTTCAACTCTGAATTTTGTTTTTTAACTTTATTCTCCTTGGACTGCACTAACATGCACTGGTATACTGAAATGTTTCTTGTGTTACATTTCACACATCTTTTTCCCTGTCTGTTTATTTTCCGAGAGATAAGGATTTCTTTTTCATGCAGGCCATTCAGTTGGCCAATCAGCATTGGCCGGCCGGACACAGACGCCTTACTCGCACACTTTCTGGTCTTATTCCTTCGGGTTTACATCGGATACGTGGTGTATGAGTGGAGCCGCAAGTAATGCAGCGCAAGCCACCTGGGGTGATAGTTCAAAGCGCGAGCTTCCTTTAGCTTCGGTCACTGTAACAGACTAATCCGTTTCGGATGCCGTCAACCATATATCAGTTGTAGATGCTTATAACGTTCGTTTCTATCCAGTACTTCATGTAACTGATCGTATGGGTTGATATAGCGCACATTTTGCTGTGTGTGGGTGTCTCTTGACCCAGTTCTTTCATTCAAAACTCATCACATGTGTACCACACTTGTTTACTGCACATTATTCTTCCTCACCGGTCTCAGGCAGCGGCGATGTTTCTGTGTGGTTATGGTATTTGGTTTGCAAAACCAAGGAACCTTGGCATAAAGGTCACACTGCTGAAATGTTGAATATCACTGACACTCTCATGAACTCACTTTGCCTGCAAGTCAGAAGCGGGGAGAGCGTGCGACAATCAAAGTAACATCAGTTTGAAATGGCTGCATTGGTTTGTACGCCATCTGGCCATCCAAATGCAAACATCCATCAGACGTTATTGTACACATCTGTTTTTACTTGATGAGTAAAGATGCAGCACAATTTTAAGTAAATCCTATTACGCACCGCTGTTGTTTTTTCACAACTTCCACTAAAGCACGCAGCTGGCGGGCTGTATTTTGTCCTTATTGCTTCGCGATCCAAACTGGGCTCGAAAAACCTACATTACGTTTATCGCGTTGCTGACAGTTTTTTGAAACTTCCTTTCAGGTGTTTCTAATAAGTAAATTATGTACTTGGCCTCCTTGTATGTTATTTCTCCACAGTTCTGCAACTTAACGGAGAACGCTCAATCGTGCATATCGTTAGTCTGGTCTCTAGGTAACTGTGTAATCTATTTTTTGTTCGACGTGCTTCCCAGCGGACGAATATTTTTCATCTTGCCTGATTCACCTAACGGACTTTCGAATAGGCCGTAAATTCAACTTGAAATTGTTAACTAGTTTTAAGCAGTCGACTTGTGTACTTACTATATAAGATAGCTGATGACACTGCCTGCTGTATCTCAGATTGTTAGCAGTTCGTTTTGCATATTTCACTGATTATTCTGAAGTATCGTTGAATCTCTGATCGAACCTCGTTTAGAATTCGGTGGCTTCTATTTGCTCACACATTGCTTGAACATTGCTCCTTGTAAATTCTACCCTCCAGTGAAATTAACCCTTTTCTTGACCACCTTTTTGGTGCATCCTTGCCTTCAATTCGTTCGCTACGTTATGTCGGGACAGTCCGTCCGTGACGAATATTATATAAATGCGTCAACACAAGCAAAGCTGCATCAAACTCTAAAACAAGATAGCTGTTCTGAAGAAGCCTTTTAAACTGGTCTGAAAATGAGGTCCGAAATGGAAAACTCACCCAACTTTCAGTAGTTGAGTACATCTTTGTTCTCAAGTAAGGTGCGATTTTCAAACTTTCATCTCCTCATAAAATTTCTATGTCGACTGAATCACTGGGGTTTGGTGTTTCTAAGAGACTTCAGTTACACGACTAAACTCGATGGGCCATTATTCGCTGTTCCGCCGTCCTACCTGATGTGCCCCCTCTTTATAAAGCTATGGATTGCTTGTGGCTGTTGGTTTCAGGCTCTCGTAGGCTACTCCCAGCGGGCGCGCACAGACAGCCTAACGCCGCTCATAACGAAGTGGTTATTCTTGTCAATATAATGAACCATGTGTCAACCGGGGCTGCAAGCAGCAAACTAGCTGAAGGAGATCTTAACGTGCTCAACTTCTGCTGAACCTCCACCGCAGCTACCGCAAGGCGGCCGGAATTCACAGCATGTTTCCAAATAGGTGGGCGGTGGCAACATGTTTTAACATCTACGGGGTCAAAATATCGCTTCGATATCATCTTAGCATCAGCGTCCCTTTTGCCGCCGTGTTCGTTTTGGAACCATTTACAGAAAGTAATGTGGTTGAACTCATGTGTGACTTGAACTCTACTACAGAGCTGATCACCAGATCTTAACGTCTTGCAAAAATCTTTGAATGAAGCAAGTTTCTCTCTCTGTCAAAACACTTTAAATATAAGATACCATTTTTGCCCCATGCCCCCGGGCTCAACAGCCGAAGTATTTACTGGACATTCAACTAGTTGCCTGCACATATTAACCTCACGGGAATCAAAACACTATGAAGTCTATAACGAATGCGGAATACCCATTTTAAAGGACGTAGATAAAACGTCTCGAATACCGGCACTAAAATATACACGAGTTCTGTCTCATTATGCAAGTGTATAACTTCAATAGGAATTATCAGTCAACCGCAAATGAAGCTAGGGTATATATGACCAAAGGTTCAGAAATGGGATTTAAGGAAGAAAAACTAAGCGGGAACAAGCTTCCACAAGCAAACGACACCAAGATTTTGGAATACATCAGGATTAAATTCTTTGAGAGGAGTGAATTTTGCGCGTGTAATTCGGGTGGTCGTATTGTAATAGTATATGATGTGCCGCCATTTTGTTTTGCCACATACACAACCTTTCATTTGACTTCATACTCTCTAACACGCTGGCTGGCCGCGTCCGTGCACCAGGCCGAGGAAAATGACCAACCAGAGCACGAGGTTAGCAGTCAGTAAACACGAGACCATTTCTTATTGATGGTTCACTTCCAAACTATTTGACCCTCTATCTGCATGGACAAGAACACGATGCGAAACGAAACCGCCTCGGTACTTGTGTTGTGCGAACAAACGTTTCTGGTTGATTTGTGGCTTTCTTCTTTTGGGGGGTAGACCTGTGTGTGCTCCCGTTACGAACGTTTGACGTTGTATGTGTCGTTACGTGAGACTGACTCACTGGAATGTTACAGTGTCAACCCTTGTAGTGAGGGCCAACAGTCTTCAACGAGACAACTTCGAGTGGAAGCAGAAGAAGGATTAACGGGATGTGAACAAATGGAGACGAGAAAAGCTGAGTGAATTATCCGTCAAACACCCGACAGTCATCATGCAAAGCGGGTGGGGATGTTAACACCACCTTTACACTGTACTTTTAATATAAAGCCTCAACTTCCTCAGTGGATACCACTATAATCAAGCACGGCCATAACAATGGTCCGCTAGCTGACGTTTGCATCTAGCGACTCACCGGCCACACATTAGTCTGTTCCAAAGCGTTCGAAAGAGCAGTAAAATTCCCCGTTTGAGTGGTTCGAGTCACGAGATCTTGTAAACTATACCCTCAAGTCAGTTTCTCAATGAAAATTTCGCGACATACCTTTTGAAATTCCTCAATCACATTGCAAAGTATGCTGATGATGGCGATGTACCTAATGCCATATCGCTGGACATGCAAGTCTTCTTATCGCACGCTTCAAACGCACATCCTGATCAAATTAGCATCCCTCAGTGTACGTTATCCACTGCCTACCTGATCTGCTTCCCCCCGTAAAGATCACACACAAACGGTGAGAATAGGAAGAACTCGATCACTAGTAAGGCCAGTTACAAGTAGGGGAATTGAAGATACAGCCCCGGGGCCGCAACTTTTCCTTGTGTATGCAAATAACGTGTGGAACTGGCAAACATGGAAATTGTTTTCACTCAATAGCCATTCTGAAGGTTTCTACAAATTTCCATTTGGTAGTTTACACACTTGCTCAACATAACATAGGACGAGGCTTCATATCGGCGGGGTATTCACGCAGGGGTAATCATAGGTGTTTAAATTTTGAGCCAACAAATCCGGAATGGTTGTCAGTGATCCTTATGTAAAAACATTTATTCATAACTCTTGGTGGCTACAATATTATAACCGCTATCTCGGTAGGTCATTAGGCCAAACGTTGGCGAAATTTGATAAATTTCTATGAATCTGTCTTTTTAGACGGCTTAAATGAGACTGGTAATCGAAGTAAAACCTCAAGTTTCCTTTGTTTTTTCTTTCTCCGCCTCAAATCTTACAAAATCACCCAACAACTTTTGCATGTTGTAGTTTATAGAGACTTCAAATGAATTTTGAGTCGTACTGAGTAAACCAACATCAAAATTGGGTGGTTATCTCATACTAATATAGGGTGTTTATCGGCCTCCGTAGGTGCCATGTTATATCAACTGTTTGCTGGTATCGCACATTTGTTTACATGGCACAAAATTATTAACGTCACATACTCTCTGCCAAAAAATTGCATATCCCATTATAAACCACGATCCGCGTGATCATTTTCCTTTCCCCAATTACCACAAACTTGCGGTTCATCTTCCACCATAGAAGTAAACGTTAATTGAGAAAACACTACAAATTCTGAACATTCAGAATCCTAAAATGCCTGAAACAGTCGTGATATTTTTGACGTTCGAACATTATGAGGACATCAACAAGGTAGGCAATTGCGTCGTTCACTGATATGGTGTTTCAAGGCCGAAGCAAGTTGGAAACGGCCACTTAGGCGCGAAAAGAGATTGTTCAAATTTTTCATGAAAAATTAGAATCATATTGCCGGACAAATATATATATATAGTCAACTATACTGGCGGTGTTACAATGATAAAAATCATCTCTACCTGAAAATTGCCCATATTCGCACTTCTGTTGTAAAAAAATGTACCACTATTTTTTTCTATAAAAGCACAATGTTGGCTTCCTAATCGATTTTACGTTCTGGAAATACTTCCACCGGAATTTTCGTGGTGGAATACATCTTTCCATCTATTTATAAACGCCCAATTTCGGACGGTTTTCGAGATGTAAAAGAGTTTGTAAGTTTCGACCACGTTGTGTTCACATTGCATTGTACGGGAAATATCAAAGGGATTCCCAGTGAAAACTATGTCACCACGGTTGTTGCTTAGTCACACATCAGAAATGTGTATTCAGCTTGATCCCCTGTTAGTAATTCTGGTAGAGAATGGTCTACGTTATCACCTGGTTGCTTCTACCTGCGGTAGGGTGTAAACATGAATAACACGTCCCACCCTATCATAAATAACGTGCGTACCGTTTTGTTTGTTGCTTATTGATCATGCCTTAATGTAGCTTGCCATGTGTGCGTGAGTCAATACTCACTAACCCAGTGGAAAATGACCAGCTTTCATGCTCGTTGTTTATCCCACGAAAACATTGATTCCCACTTCTACCGTTTCGCCATTTTCACCGGCTGCAGACTTCACCGACGGCTGCCAGGTTGTTATCTCACTTTTTGCCGGAACTGACGGATATCTTTATAACTCATTCTGAACGGTCCCAATACAAATTTACTTTGATTTCCTCAGTGTTCTATATTACAACGTTGCCGATAGCTTGAGTCAACTGGAGGGAGCAGTTGTTAGCGTGAATATATGCGGCATACTTAGGCGTTGATCATGATTTTTTTCATGATAAATTTGAAAAATCTCTTTTCGCGCCTATGTGACCGTTTCCAACTCGCTTTGGCCTTGAAGCACCATACCAGTGAACGACACAATTGTCATTGTTCCTGCACTCTTATGACGCCATTCACGACAACTGATGGCGAATTTTTCATACCTTTTCTATCATTATTTTATCACCGTTCCAACATGGCCTTGGCTATTATTTGTGAAATCATTTCGTAAATTGCAACTCGATGAAACTGAAGGTCTTATTTATCAAATCTTCGGATCATATGGACTAGCCCTTCGGCAGCTTGCACATATGATGTTTGCAAAATAAGACGTCCCTCATTGTTCCTCTTGTTGTTAGATTTTCACACTTGCCTCATGGTACGTCTTTCGTTCATATATATCACCTTGCATCTTGTCTACTGATCACGTTTACTTGGGCGTGCATTTCGCGGATACGTTAAGAAGTATATATTGTTATATGTGTCATGTTGCGTCTAATATTTAAGCGATCATGTTAACTTTTCCAATAGAAGTCGGCATACCCAGTCGGTTAATCACAAACCTCTGTAGCTGCTTTGACAAACGAAACAGTTGGTTGGCGCACACTAAGTAGGTAATTTTGCTTTTCAACAGTTCTGTTTGAAAAATCCACCCCTATCCACTCACTGGATTCATCAAGAAACAAACCGAAGTTGTTGACACAGAGTGGGTACTGTGTCGAAATTCGAAGTTCAGTCATGTGAAAATCTTACCCAACCTTAGTTCCCCAAAATGTTTATCTCTGTATATTCTACCGCCTTTTCTCCTGGTCACTAACTGGACCTTGACCTTGATGTCTTTGGTTGATCGCGTTAACTGACAGTTGCCGCTTGTTGTACTCTGCTTGAGTGGTGTACACATCATCTTTTTGGAGCTCGGCTCGTCTGCTGTTTTCGAACCTGTTGACTACTCTAAAGAACCCTGCTTGGTATGATTGTCATATTATATACTTATTGTTTATCCTTAGCCAGTTTGGCATCAAATTGTAGTTATCTCGCGGAAACAATCCGTCGATCGAGACTTTTGAGTTTGCTTAATTATTATCTTTGATAATTTGTTCAGTAGTACTGTGGCATTGTGAACCAATCTTGTTCTGACTATTTTGGATCGTTGGTTCATTGCTACGCGTCGCTCAACTCATTCGTTGAAGGTCGTACATGCAGTGCGTCTATTTTTCCAGCAGGTGTCTAAGGCCTTATCTATCACCACTAAGTAATCACACGATACTTTCACCAAGCAGTTAACCACACTCACAGTGCTGATGGAAGAATTAATGAATAGCATTTCCCTAGTAGTCGTTCATAATATACGCTGATGAGAAATACCCCAGTTAGAAAACTTACCTGCCAATCTGTAACGGCAATGACTTACTCCAAATTTATCGTCTATTTTGTACATCGGATATATTTACCGGTACCAGATACCTCACTGATATCGAAGTCAAAGTGAGTGCCGTTTCAAAGGGAATCGAAAGATTTTTTTCCAACTGACTTGCCTGCGCTGCTATTAGCTGGGGAAGGTTGAACTGCTCCGCAGGATAGACACTCACCCACAACTGACTCGGAACTGCAACAATTATTTCGTTGAAAACTCACCTTTTGAAATGCGCAAAATGTAATTGTTCATACCGAATTCTCGCCAGTTCTCGGACCCAGTGTCTTTATACGGCAAGTTATTTTGAATGACACGGCATTTCTTTTGGTATGCGGAACACTGGACAGAAATGATTATGCTGGTCTGTGATGGGTCTTACCTGGTAATGCACCTCGGTTTTCCAAGTTGCTCCATAGGTCCTCGCAACTTACTACCTTGTCACAGTCGAACAAGACTTGGTTCTGTTACAACCGAACCATGTTCGAGCGACCCGTAGACCCATGACGACCAACAAATTTGAAACGAAATTTGATCGAGGAATCTACTGCACTAGCTGGTTGGCAATAAGTTGCGCAAAAAAGCAGCTACACACTTCAGCATTGGTCGTTAGCGTAGATAGAAAATCTATGCCGTAATTAGGCAGACGGACTGTTTAAAGTTGAACATATTACAAAATGATTGTGTAATGTTTCCTTACAATACTCTTTCATAAATCAAGCAGAGGGAAAACCTTTGCATTCGGTGAAGCAAGTCAAATGAAGGCAAATAGGATACATAGTGATCTACAAACAAATAAAACCGCGTTGACGGATTAGTATGTTTGGTTGAATTGGTAGATTAGGAAAAAATTTGTACACAAATAGTCAAAACAAAACTTGGGCCTCAAAAACATCCGGGAAGAATTGCTCAACATATTCGGCAACCGCGCAATACATGTTCCAAACATCGTTATTCCAGACCTCCCTACTACCGCTGGACCGCAGTGGCTAACGGAAGCGAAGTTGGAAGCTGCTAGAACTAAAGTTAGTCCGACGTTCCAATTTGGCACAACCCGGCTATCAAACAATTGTCGGGCAGTCCCATTATGTACGGTCTGTGAAGCGATTAGTTAGCCCCATTGCAGATGATTCACAAACATCTGGTAACTGACGTCCGTTCGGCAGTTTTTGGGCACTTGGAAATGTGGAAGTCTTTGCTGCTCGCCCAGAAAACATATTCACGACGTTTCCTCCAGCCTGGACGAAACGTTGCCACTATACTTGGCTTCGTGCGAATATATCGACCTGTACGTGCAACCTTTGAAGATGTTTCATAAACGACGACGGTAACTCCCTTTGGTCTTTCCGCACTTCTCCTATGGTTCTCACACTCCTTCAGGAACCCCTTAACAACTTATTGATCATGCTGTGGATGTTTATTACTTCACCTTGATGGTACGTTGATTGGTAGGTCGGATCACGTTGAACGCGAACGACGTCTACACTGATTTTTCCGATGTTATGCTCCGTTTGGAATTTTTATTTTATTCATTCAACTTTATCCTGCTTCTTATTCAATTAGAATTATTTTACACTTAGTCGATTTCAAAAGCATCCGAACGCCATACTCAGATGCAAAGCGTCGTTAGACTCCGCTGTGCTTGATTTTTTAAATCTTAGGTTTTTCGGCGAATTGATCAGCTATTATCGTTTCCTATATAACGACGTTTACAAACCTCCACCATCGGTGACCGATTTCTAGACAGGATCAAAAGAAACTGTCCACTTCAAACTTTAATCGCTGTGTGCGCCTGACACTGGCAGGCAGTCGCCAAGTGGAACCGTTGCTTCGTCGCACTTTAAATCTTACTATAACTTTCGGTTGTTCCTCTCAATTGACGCCTAAAAAGCAGCTACCGGAATTATTTGACAACTTGGCGATGAGGGGTTACTACCGCTGCTGTATGCCCATTGAGGACTCTACCTTGCTCATGTTGGTTATAGTATGTCCGACAGAGAACTGCTGATGACTTACTTACCACACCGGCCTTTCCGACACATTGATGGGAAGTGCTTTCACTGTGCTGACTGATCATAACCTGGTTGGTCATGCCGTCAACTCCGTACCGCATAAAAATTCTCTCTGCAAAATCCGTCAGTTACTCTTCATCGTGCAGTTCAGGATGGACATTCGTTACACCTCAGAATATGACAGCCATCCCCGATGCTTTTTCCAGGCTGCCCACTGCTGTAGTTTGAACGTTTCCCGACATAAGCACGAGAAACGGGCGCGAGCGCAACCCAGCGACGGAGAGTCGCTTCATTCTGAGGTCTTCCCTTTTCACTAGTTGTCCAGGGCCCTCCATCCCCATCCTCAATCTATTACCGCTTTCGGCATGTTCTTGGTCAATCCTTGACTGTTTGATCCGCTGGTTTATCGTACGTCGTTTTCCCAATTTTGCTTTTTCCCGACAGCTCCGAATATACGCCATACTAACTAGTTTCTAAACACCGTACTTAGTCCAGTGTAAACTGTGACATGCGCATTCGGGTTTTGCCTTGTCAGCATTGCAGGCTTAACGAGATACATCGTTAGGTTATTTTTCCAATTAAACGTTTTCCCACAACAAATTCTCCATTCTTACACACTCATCTGAACAGTGTTCGTCCACTGTCTTCTTCCAACGAAAAGGTCATCCCACGCACGTGTGCAGATCACTTCACTTCGCCGCTACTGCCCATTTTTGAATCAGATACTACTGGTGAATAGCTAATCTAGATAACTTCTCCAGTCACTAATGATAGAAGTTCAGAATTCCGGTGCTACATTTTCCGTGAACTGGCACACACTACCAATTGTGAACATGTTTTAATGACTGTATATCACCCTCATTCAAACCATCCGTTGAAGTGTTTCCATCGAGAGCTGGAGGCATGGTTAATTGCCTAGTCCTCCAGGTACGAGTGAACCTTCCGTTTATCCTGTTGAATATTAGATAAACCTTAAAAGAAAATTCAGAAGCAACCGAACCACCTAGTTTATGGATCAGATCTGCATCTCTCCGGTGAATTTTTCCGAGTCACGTGAAATAATCAGCACAACGAACTATGTTCAAGGCCTTCGAAAACGTATGCAGCATACTCGCTGAATTCCATGTAACAGCCTGTGAGGCTCAGTTTTGTTCGCATTAGTTAGCATACAGATAGGTTTGTGTTCACTCGTTCCGATTCCGAGAACAAACCAGCGCGGCTTGCTCAATTCAAACACTTTACGACAATATCACGTCTGGATATATGTTTTGCTGTCGATCGAGCCGGAAGGTATAGTGATATCATTAATGACCGTCGGAAAACGGTACATGTGAACAATGGTTTCGTGCCATCGCCTGACAATTCAAGAAGTCAGATGACACTCAATATTCCTGCTATCGGTCATCGAATATTTCCTTTATATTCGTCGAGTTTAACCGCCCGCGAGGTTAGAAACATTAATGCACCTGTTTACTTCTGCCAGCTTGCTTTAGAGTGGTTCAATTTACATCCTGTCCAAACGCTATTGCCTGTTCAGAGGCGCTCAAATATATAGTATGAATCCCAGCCTGAAAAGGAGGAAGTGGGTGCGTCATATCTTGTTGGAAACAAGCCAGAAGCTCGACCGCACTGGCTGCAAAAATGTATAAACAGCAGTTATCACATAGGGAAGAAAAGTCAGGGCGAATCACGCGGAACAAACTTGTACGTTAGCAGTGGCGTTAGAAAGACACGTTAACGAAATATCAGCGAGCAAATGAGAGAAAAGCACATTCAGATTATGTTGAGATGTACAGGCGTTCAATCGTGTAGCTACGGTCTCACTAGCTAATTGGAATAATACACATTCGTCCACCCAACAGTGAACCTGCCTCGGACAATACGGACCGAACTACACAAACTTCACATCGGACGGCTGGAATGTGATTCCACTTGTAGGTTCACACAACGTTGCGGATAACGATGCCCCCAGAAAATGACCTCACCGATAATGCGTCACTCACCTCGCCTACTTCGTTGCGAAATACGCCTCCTAACATACTGCAGGGGAATGTCATAGTCTCTTCACTGTTTTGTATTTCACTGTATTAATTCCGCCTACTTATGTCATCCGGCTGTAACGTACGTATTAGTTTGACTTAAGTGAATTTGGTGCAAAAACTTTTGAATAAATCTGATTACACGTGCCCGTTGCTTCTCCCACCAATGCCGGCGATTGGTCGTCTACTAAAACGTTCTATCGTTGGACAGTATATCGTCATCGTTGCTTTGTAAAGTTGAATAACCTCCACTGCTCCGTCCACTATTCCACAATATCTTTGGAAGGCTCATGAAAAGCGTCTTTTCTCGGGGAACAGGGTCCTTGAATTTACACGTTTACCATACCGAGTTGTATTAAATTTTTTCTCTCATTACATTATTTATTCTCATGCCACTGTTGGCAAAGGGTCAGGTGAGGTCAACCAGTCCTCCTTTTGACAGTCATAGTTAAGTTACTTCCCATTTCGAGCCATCCAGTAGAGTGCCAAAATTGTCGAACCAACGGGAACTCGAACAACCACTCACAGTGGCAAGGGTAGACCTCACAATTTCTTTACCATTGGCGTGACAAAAAGGGATTGTCGGCAATATTTGTGACTGATTGGTGGCCATTGTCCTGCAGACGACATTAGTCCTGTGAAGACCCACTTCCTCTAACTCGAGTCGCTTCTGACTCGTCCACTTTCTCTAAATCTTCCTAGGTGACAGATGACTGATCGGACACCTGCTGACTTGATTTGTGTTTGGTAAGAGCTGTCGCCCCATAGCTAATAGAACGTTCTCCACCGACAAATGCGGATGCCAGACAAATATTTCCGTGGCTGCGTACCCAGATAAATATGCTGTTTTAGTTACTTCATTTTGAAAAGGTTTCAGTTTTTATTTGTTGTAGAAGCACGTTGGACACTTTCGGTTACTCAGACACTTCCTCGACAGTATCGAACTGACGACAGACTTACCTGAAACCATCCGTTCCAAAGATTATAAATGAACATGTTGATGTGAACTTTTTTCCACTACAAACCACTACTGAGTAATCTGCCTGACGCATTTGATCTCACGGCCTTCGTTTTTAATTTTTTTCACTATTATGATCATTCGCGCACCGTTTGTTGAAACGAGGAGGGCTAGGTAGTTGCCGCCTCATTTAAATTTACCACTACCCGTCTGTCTTGGGCTTAATTCATCTTACTAACAGTGTGACAAAGGCACACGGTGAATATTATGCGTACCTGCATAAATCGGCGATTCACGCTGACTTTCGTCTTCATTTTCTTCCCAGTTCTGATTATTTAAATAATAAAGGCGGTGGCTAAAATTGAAAAATGGGTAGTGGGAAATCCGTGGATCCCTTCCCCAAGTGGATAGTCGCTCCACTGGGTGTATGTCATCGGCACAACAATACAAATATTCTGGACGCTCGACCGGCAACATCGGTTTCCGTCCACCTTAGCTTAAACTTATAATTTTAGATTGACAGTAGATTCCCCAACTGAAAAAGGGCGGCAGCAGTGATACAGTATAACACCATATCCAGTTGACCCAATTCCTTTAGTGTAAAAACAATAGGAAGAGTGAGATGGAACAGAATAGCGAAGCGCGGCCTTTGACAGACAAGCAGTATGGTCTCGTGGGGCAGCAATTCCCTGAACGTAACCGCAATTTGAGAAGAAATGGTAATTGTATAGTTTGCCCGTGTAAGGTACAACCGAAATTAGTAAGCAAGCATGGACTGAGTCTGAATTTTCCAACGAATTGTGCCACCGCGTTATTGATGTAGTTTTGGTTTTTGTCTTACTGCTGCGTTTTCTTAGGCTGTTGGCCAACGGGTACAACAGACAACTGAAGAAAATGTGGACAGGTTGTATCCTAAGTAGCTGTGGTCATTCGTGGTCGAAACGAGTTGGAATTTTGTGAAATATTACGATGCGTATTTTGTGACAAAAACATAGAGTGTATTGAGTGTGATCGTTGTGTTATAGTGATGAAGATGACCCATCGTCTCGACTTCATAAAAAAATAGCTTCGAAATTTTCCCGACTAAGGCTTCTTGTTCGTCATTGTAATCGATGTTGTGTTGCGAACATACATTCACCGTAACATTTGTGGGGAAGTAAGTGGTTCCATCTTTCAGGAAGGCTCGAGTTTGCACGATTTGAAGGGCACATATGAATTTCTTGTTCTTAGACATTGTGTTTGCACTGTACCTCGCATTAAATATCAAACTGACTAACCATCAGTGCTACATTACCACGTTTGTGAGTTAAACGTCTATCCGAATGGTTCACTTGCTAGTTTTTCGGGTAGATACCGGTTGAGGGAATATCGTTTGCAAGACGGTTACACACGACGTTACCGAGTGGTTGTTTGTGCCTGCTGTCCATATAGGACGGTGCAAAATTTGGTAATATGTCCCACTGAGCGGTTCAAAAA
Source organism: Paragonimus heterotremus (assembly GCA_013368495.1). Classification (NCBI taxonomy): domain Eukaryota; kingdom Metazoa; phylum Platyhelminthes; class Trematoda; order Plagiorchiida; family Troglotrematidae; genus Paragonimus; species Paragonimus heterotremus. The sequence goes on along the minus strand of LUCH01003142.1, from coordinate 7,039 downwards.
AGGATAGTTATTAATGGCTACAAGTGTCTATTCGTTTGTATCATATAACCGCTCAAATTGCCATACTATTTGCTCCATTCTGTGATTGTTTATGGCTTTGAGACTTTCTGATCATAATTCGTCAACAAAAAAGGATATTACATCATAAGTCAGCTATTTTTCAAGAATTGTCATTCGTCAGGTGATCATCTTCATACAAAAAAGGCATGGTGACGACAAAGAAAGGCGTAAATTCTCCAGGCATCACGTCCAACACCTGCACCATTCCCGCTATTGCTGAGGGGCCGAACTCTGCTGCCAAATCGGTGATCACAACGGCAATTATTAGCCTCCTACAAGGAAGGAAGAACACCAAGTTGTTTTCAGTCACTATTACCGACGTTTTCGCAGAGCAGATCGGACGAACAACGGTAGCTGAAGTGGCGAAACTACACAGTAAGCACGTGGAGCTTACAAAAATTTTGAACCAGCTGAATCCGATAGTCAACGGTCTAAGGGCATCAAATAACACCAATTCTGATACTCTTTCTAGTCATAAGGATCTCGTGGCTGCTGGGACGCTTACTAACCCAATAGCTACGGAACTACATAAACGATTACGCTGCTCAAGTAAATTTGTTGTGTTTACTGTACCCGACAGAATACTCTTGTTGACCCTTGAAAGAGACTCACTCAAGGCTAGTAGGATGTAAAACAAGGAGTGCCACTGCCTACTATATTCTGCAACCCACTGCCCCCTTTGTCATATAGTTTTTTAACAGTTTGTGTTGTGTCCGACAAAAATTTCATTACTTATTACTCATTAACGTAAGATCATTGATAAGTAAGATGCGCATCTTTAGATCTTTTGTCTTTTTTCTAATCCCCATATGACGCTCGTCACTAAGACGTGGCGCTTCCTTGATACTCCGGACACGTAAATAAGCCTCATAGGATGCACTATAGTTCGTAGGGATCGTCTCACAGGTCGTGGCAATGGGTGCATTATTCACCTTGGGGAGAAGTTTTCAGCAGTTACACTTGACAAGCCTAGCCTTAATGAAGTCGAATGCTCGTTATGGCTAATGGCCTCAATAGGTTCCTACGACCTACTTATTGAATGCATTTACCGACCGCCTAATGCCACTGACAATGATAAGTCATTGATCAAAAATGGTGACTTTAACATGCCTAATATCTCCTGGAACTCACACTCAGCTCCTGCAAAACAAGTTGAATTTCCTCCGTGCGTTCAACATGTCCTACAGCCCACCAGATAGGGGCATATTTTGGATCACATATTCACCGTAGGCATCTCTTCTGTAGCGATATCTGTTCTGGAACAACTTCTAGGAAGTGACCATAATATCGTTAAGTGTCAATTTGACTCCCATACATTTACTAAACCGACAGCTGTATTCTACCTTCCCGTCAGATACAACGAGTGAAGCACCTTCTTCTTACTAAGATCTTTGGATTAGGATATGTTCCTTCCCACATTAGATCCGAAAGTAACAACCAAGGAATTTACCCAACCAATCACCGTATCGACATTCTGACTCCAACAGAGTCAAAACGCGTCAATTCATACATACGAGATAGAACGCTTACTGCGAGGGAGACTGACAGACTTAAAATACTTAAGTCGATGCATGGAAGAACACCAGCTTTTTCCATAGCAATGCAAATGAGCAGCTTGTTTGAATGCATAGAACATAGAATGCAACTGCATTATATTAACGAAGAGACGCTTCTGTCCGGTGGCGAGCACAGAAACATGAATTCAATGTCACTGATGGGAAGAGGAAATTCTATGAGGGACCCTGTTAAAAAAGTTGTCACTCTCAAGGATAAAACGGGTGAAATTTGTTAAATCTTGAACTCACATTTTATTGCTGCGTTTAGCGTGGGAAACAGAGAATCACCCGTTACTCCGTTGAAAACAACCAAAGTTCTGTGCAATGTTTCTATTTTTGTGAAAAGCATCCGCTCACAGCTAGCCACTATTGAATCCACGAACCATCCTGGACCTGATGGTAACCCATCAGTCACTATCAAGCAAAGAAGTGAGAATATACCCATCCTCATACTAAATTTGTTCACGCTAGCAATTTTATCCAGCACCCTCCCTCCCCGTTTGAAAAAATCAATCGTTATGCCTTACTACAAAAGTGATCTAGGACGGGAAGTTAGTAACCATCGTTCAATCAACCGCACATCAATCTGCTCAAGAGTGTCGGAAAGGATAATGAAGACGCCCAGTGAAGAATTTTCGAGATCACAAAGCTTCATAGACTTTTCGCAACACGGTTTCCTCAATAAGTGCTCTTGCATGACATACCGGTTGGTATTCTTAAACCAAATATCGATGTTCGCCGACTGGGAAAATGTGATTTTCACGCTGCTAAGCATTAAAAAGGCATTTGATTGTGTGCCCCACAGACACATGTTGATCAGAATAGCATTCCTTGGCATACACGACCCCCTGTACAGCTAGGTTTCTTCATACCTTGAAGGCCAAACCCAGACTGTCAAAACGAGAGATCGCTGCTCAATGCCAAAACTAGTGACTAGTGGGGTGGTTCAAGGAAGCGTCCTGGGACCACTGCCTTTCCTCATGTATATGAATGACGTATGCGATGTTGGTAGACGTGGCAAACTCTTTCTGTTCACCGACGACATCAAAATCGTTTACATATTTCGACAGCTCAGCAACCTCGTCTTGTGTTTACAAAATATACGACAGGGTCTAGCATCATTGGAGTCGAGATGCAAAACATGGCTTATGACGTTCTCAGCTAACAAGCCAAATACTGTCCCTTATAGTTGTCAAATACCCGATGCGTCTGTCTCACTAAATGGTCATCACATTGACACCACCACACCCGTTCTAGATCTAGGAATATTGTATAAAAACTCCTTCAATTTCCATTAGCAAATATGCTTTCAGGTAGCAAAAACTAAAAGGAAAATAGGTTGTATCAAAAAGTAATTCGGTCTACCGGATGCGAAGCTGGCCGTTTACGAAATGTGTGCTTCACCCCAGCTTGATTCTTGCACCTTCTTTTACTGCCGCCTAGGCAAATCTGGTGGACTCGTGTCTGAAAATCTCCAACGATCATTTGCCGAAAGCTTGTCCAAAAATTCATCCGCCCTCACCAATGGTGAACGTTGCCACACACTTGGTATTGTTCCACTGTGACTGTAAGTTGAAGCTGAGTCTTACCCCTCTGTATAAACTGATACGCTCAGACGACATCACTATAGCATTCGCCGTTCATTTTCAACACGGCTTCTCATATGGTCTAGGAAATAGGGGTTCCACCTTACAAACCCTATTAGCTCCGAAAACGTAAACGAACTTCTGTATTGTAGAATATTTCCATATTTGGAATAGACTTCTGAATGAAATCACAGCTAGCAACAACATCTGACGTTGTAAAAAGAGCTTGGGCAGCCTCCTCAGATCACCATACATAGTGACTATCCTCAAACTTTGTATACCTTCTGATGACCTTTTTGAATGTAGTCCGGAGAACGTTTACCGGTCAGCAGCATATAACGCATGTGCCCATCCCTACTGTCTGACTCTTATTTGAAGCAACTTGCCTGAAACTGTTTGTTTAGTACCCGCCACTTATTTACACTACATCTAACATTTGATTCATTGCGTACTCACGAAACGGCACCAGTTTATTCATGCGCATCGGTGTGTACGTAATGCTCAGAATGTTGGACAGCAGAAAATTGAAGCTTATGGTAAATCAACTAGAAGGAACTTATGTAGAGCTGTACTTAAAACGAAACAAGAGGAAAAATAGATTTAGAGCACAAACATACACTTTTCCATTCGTACTAACCTGTTCCTCCTGGTGGGCCATCAGGCTAAAATTAATAGTATCCGGTATTGACGGTTTACTTGGCTAACATACAACAGATATTCACAGGAAACTGCGCGAAAATGCTTCGCTCGTTTGCCTTACACAATCACAACAAAATCTCACTTCACAGCGTGTGCTGTCTCCTGTGCCTCAAACCCTCCTTGTTAACCATTAGCATCCGTTGTGTATTATAAAATATAGATTTCAGCCTAAGCGTTGATCTTATGAAGCAAACTAATGTCAAAAATTCGTACGAAGTTTTGATTATCTTGTGATAATCATTCTAGAAGTAGCCGCTGGCTACCAAATTATCGCGGACCACTACAAAAATTGCCCACCAATACTATACATTTTATTAAAAAACACAGTCCTAATGTCGCGCGAAATGTTTGTCAACAAAATACTACGTGCACATTATTTGTAATGTTAAATATGATCACTCCGCCTTTTCCAATTTAATACATAATACTGCGTTATTTTTCTTACTCTCGCAAACACTGATTGTGCGAAATATTTTTTCGCAATGAACGGGCACTGGACACCCATACTGACAGAACCATCTCCGACAGTTTCAACTTTTTGACGTTCTCGAGCAGTCGGCGAAGTTCTGCGCTGCAGCCTGCCCATTTATTCGTCGGATTTTAAAACCTCTTGTGTTCCTCGCCAAAGCCGAAGTACTGCAAAATTTTCCGTCGCCATTTAGCTCAAGTAATGGTGGAATCCTTCGAGGATGCGGCTGAACATACTTCCTGGTGTGACCTTGAAACATTCGAAACAACAAATCCTACATATTCTTGTAAACGGTAAATTAAGGTAACATCTCATCTTTTGAATTCGATCCAAGAAACAAGCAAACCACCTTCTTTCCCGGTACATGCACCAAACATTTATAAACTGTAACTGTGAAATCGCTCCTGACGACTTTGGATAATTTACTCAGTGACACGTATTTGACAATTCCGACGACGCCTATTCAGACAGACCGGTTGACGGGGCTATATTTCAAGTTAAAAAAACGACAGAAAATGCGATTGAAAGGATTGGAATTTATACGGCACTGTTTAATAAAATTGCAACAAAGGCACTACCTCACCTTGAATGTTAATCAACCGGATACACCAATAAACCTGTAACCGAGATCAACATGGGGTACTTAAGCATATGTCCACAAACGGCCAACAGTCAACCGGAAATGACCTCATTAAAACAATCGAGTAAATATGAAGACGAGAACATGTCAAACAGTACCAAGAAGAAAGTTTTGGCAGATAAACAATGATAGTTGTGAGAGGGAAAAGATAAATATTGGATGTGCAGGTAGGGTACGAAATTCATCATGATCGTTTACTGCATACAGCAAAGACATAAACGCAAGTTAAGGATCGGCTTTCTGCAAACAAGTCAAACATACCCAAGCGGATTCATCGTTCCGCGCCATACCACACAGACGAACTTCAACAGATCCAACACCGAGCTCCGAAAGCCTCTTGGGTCTTCCGTATAAACCCACGAAAACGATTGGAAATGTGACACAGGATTGTAAAGAAACTATCGACATATCAGAATTAACTTCTGTCCTGCCCTCCCAGAAAACACAGCGACCTGATATTACGTCTTATAGCACGTAGTGTTTTCACGAATACTTGTCTTACATGATTATCTTTTCCTGTGGATGCCTTGGTTGCTGTGCCTTCCAGGCAAACACCCCTTGGAGCTGATGGGTCACAAAGGGAGTACGACGTTCCCTGCCTGTAAATCACGTGAGGCAGTAAACCACTTGTGATATACTTGCAATCCAGGCATGTATTAAAGTCGCCACAGCTTCAAAAATATGTGAGATGTTGGGCTTCCCCATACCCCTCAGTGTAACGCTATAGCGATGTGTTTCCAATTCCGCGGCAGCGGAGACTACGCGACTAACATGCACCTGTCTTTGGCAGCTCAGCTGAACCCAATCCGTGCGCCGAAAGTTCTACCCCTAATCTCACTCCGGGCCCTAATTTAACATTGGCCAATGTGCATCACACGTTTCTTCTGCTACACGTTGATAAATCACTGGGACTAAATTAGATTCCCCCAGGTGTGCTAAAAGAATATGCATGAAAATGGGCGGAAGCGTTCACTCGTTTTTCTCAACACTAATATTTTACGGCTTGTATCCCATCTACTTAGAAGTGTTGCGTCACCTCTCCCATCTACGAGGGCGGAGATAAAACAATGCCAGTCACTCTAAAAAGAGTGCTGCGATGCCAAACACGACAAAAGTGATGGAGAACCCAACGGACGATTTCGTAAGAGTTAACTTGAATACTTACCCATCCAAGGCGCCGGAGCAACACAGTTTCACAACGTGCTGGTTACAGCTAATACGTGGACAAACGCCGACAAAGAATGTCTCCTAGTGGATGATATGCCCCTAGGTTTCACGGAAGAGTTCAGTAAAGCCGATCCCAGGATTATGCAAGACAAACTGGATAAACTAGACCAACGCAGGTGAGTTTTTCATCGCTCAAGTGATACTTATTTTGCCGCGCATACACAGTTAGAGTCGCTGACGAGCTATTCAGGTACCTAACACCACAGCTGGCGCAGTTGAAGGCTCTACACTTGGTGTTTTGGTGCTACCACTCGGCACCAACCTCCTTTCAGGTATAAGTTACCATCCAACTGCTACGTGTGCTGATGATCCAAAGTTTTGGCGCAAAGTTGAGGATGCAGAAGACCTCATGAAAGGCCTGTATACCCTGCCTCTAAAGCACGCGCAACACTGACTGTCCTCCAAACCGTCCAATTTCATCATTAGAACCTTTCAGCATTACAATACTAAGACATACTGCGACATAAACTTAGCCATTATCCATCAAGAGCACGACCTAGGTACTGTCGTGATATCGAACATCTTCCCTATTACTAGCGTTTTGCTGTTGGTGAGAGAGTAATTAGCAGGCTGGCAATGCTTGGTAGGGTTCCCAGAAGTTCCCCATTAGATGACCTCCGATGAATCCACAGTACACTAGTGTAGTGAAATTTAGCGATCGCATTATATTACTCAAACCACGGCTATTCAGTAGCAGGTGCAGATCATGTATTGTGACAACGTACACGCCACAAGAAGGCTGCAAGAAGGGTCAGCAAAATGCAACAAAGCCCATAACGGTCTCTGCTACTTAATGGAACTG
>LUCH01003141.1:58645-77299 GCA_013368495.1 Paragonimus heterotremus | reverse complement strand
GCACCTACATCTGAGCATGCTGTATGTGAAAGCTTTTTACCTCAGTGTCGCCGATACATGCAACTTTTTTCATGTAAATCAAACCATTCATTTCTGAGCAACCAGAAGCTATTAATACGTTGAGAATGCTGTTTCTTTCTTAAGTGAATCCCACTGAGTAACGCCAAGTGCTTTTATTCTTGTTTTCAAGTCAAGCCATTTTATTGCGTTGTTCACCCACACGAGGATGTATTCCGCACCATCACGTGAATAAATGTGTTAATCTGAATAATAACAGTAATCTTCTGGAAAATGTACAACATTCACGGCGCATGTATTATTGGTAGAATTGTCTGCCCAATATATGGAGATAAGGCTGTTGTAGATATGACGCATTTGTGTCTCGAGTTATTTATCAACCAGCGCCAAACTGCGGACAGACGCTTGCAATCATTGCGGTTAACGCATACCCGTTGAGTATAAATGGTGAGAGCTTCAGCACAACATCTTTCCGCACATGGAGAAAGATGCTTGTAAACCATGCGGGCTTGATCAAGACACATGATTCTCTGACAGCACATGTAGTGCGACAGTCAAGTCTTTCTTCGGCTTCTGAAATTGTTGAGAAAGCACGTGTACCTCTTGTGTTCATGAGCACGAACTTCCGATTGTCAGCTTGTTTCTCCCGCACAACTGGTATCACGACAATCGTATCCTGAATACTTAAACGAAATCTCTTTGGTCGTGCATAGAGATTGGATTCTTACGGTGCATCATCAATCGTTCTAAGATACCACTTAATCGAAATACCGTCCGGATGGTGTACTCAGAGAGGAAGGAGCGAATTTTTCAGATGTTCATTCACGATATGGCATCTGCACATTAGACTGGAAAGATCTGGACTATGGTTTCCTCCTTAATCCACAGGCGTTTAGTCGTGGTTTCCAGGACGGCTTGTGGATATGGCCTAGTGACTAGCATGTCTTTAATGTGGGAAACGTTTTGTGGTTTCAAAGAGTTCACTGATACAATGCTTATTAGCAGTGTTGACTAGTGATCAGATGAATGTTCTACTTATATCGAGTAGATGCGACGAGCTGGATTGGAGGTACCGACCAGAACAGTTTAGTTTGCTGTAAATGAAAGCCTGAAACCTCTGTTTATCATCATCCTTGACATGGCAGTGTGTAAAATTTAGTGAACCTTCTTCGATTACATTTATCAAAATAAATACAATGCAGATGGATTTTGAATTAAGAAACTGCTAGAAGTGATCGCAAACATTCTGTTTTATGATGACGAATTTGTCGTCTACATATCGGCACCAGTTTTGTGAAGAGCACATAAAGTGAATCATAATGTGCTTTCGGGTATCTGAAGAAGAGATTGGTTATTGCCGAGTAACACATATCTACTCCATCGGGTTGCAACGACAGTATTTTGTTGACTGTGAAAAAGTTTGCTTGTAAGCAAAGTACAAGACCCAATACCATTTCGTAAGGTGATAAATTAGTAGATGTACTAAGACATTCACCATTATAATACTTTTTTAGCAAAATATTTTCAACATTTTACCTGTACACTGACAAATAGAGAGGTTTTGTCAAATATGAAAAAAGTAATCATTATATGGCGTCACGTGCAATGCAACTTGCCCTTAATATTGTGTACTTTTCAATACATTGATTAAAAACATGTTAACCACGACGCCGAAACTGTGTGATTTCAATCATACCCAATTTGATGCGGATAAGTTACAAGTGATAAGCTTTCTATACAAAACAAAATTGGAGAGTTGAGGCAGTCAAATATTTTGTTATTGAAATTGATGAGAAACTGTTAAAACTGGATTGTTAGGAATGATAGCCAGCACAAAGACCTTTAAGTGCTTAGATCTTAGAGGCAAAGAAATGCTTTGGTTTGATATGGTCATGGGAATGATCGACATTAAAAACAAAGCTCACAAACTTCCATATTAGTTTCCAGTCCTATAAAATTACAGGTGTACAGTGGTATATTTTTCAGTTGGTTTAGTGAAGGTTTTTCAATCTCAAAAAATTTTGCCATTATGAATCTGTGATACATGATACCTGACAAAGTTACAATGAAGTAGTTGGGCGCCAAAAAATTTTCGGTTGAATGTCATTTCCAGCTACTCGATTTGGTTTCGCTCAAATGATGAATGATAAGTAACTTCGCAGGATATGAGCCAATGAGACGTTATTTTTTATAAGTTATAGTCTTATTGCAATGAGTTAGATGAATTCCTGACTGATCTAGATGACACAACTGTATTACACAGCTAAGATTACTGCGCATTAGCTTCAGCAATCACAATGAATCGATTTGTTTAAAAGTGTAAAATCGAGACCTGGACCCAACTTTGGTTCGTCTTCCACGAACCACACTTGTCTGACAAGGAAAATAAACTTGGACAAAAAGCATGCAGAAGGAAAGTTGGCATCGGTTAACCGGCCCAGATTTGACACAAACACTGATGAATATTTTTGGGTTAAAAAAAGTAAATTAATTTGGCACAATGCATCGACACTCTATTTCTTCTTTGAAGTAGACGGTCATGCCAAGTAGCCGCTGCTTTATGGGCAAGAGTTCGGATACTTTTGCAAGCTTTGAGTGTATTATTATGATAAATTTTTCCGCAAAATATATTGGAAATACGAAAGAAAAATCAGGAAGCAAACGATTGATCAGAAAACTGATAGAATTCGGCAGTAGCGCCAGCGATTCTCCTTCCAAATGCACAATCCTTCGCCGATTAATCGGATGACCATTTCACGAACTTCCGAAAAAGAGTTGACTGTAGGATTCAGAGGGTAAAAATAACCATTTTCGAATTAGTGAATTAATGTGTTTTGAAAAATTCTCTCAATCGGTCTTGCTTCTGGTACCTGGGAAAAGCTGATAGTTGACAAGTTCATACTCTTGAACTGTTCCTTAGCGCCTGTGTCTTTGCTAAAGAAATCGACAATCACACACTTGAAATTGTACACTGATTATAACGGAGGTTTTGAAGCTTTATCACACTGACCGCTTCTTGTGAATTTTTGGAAAGAGCGGCCTATGAAGTTGAACCAGGTAGTCGGTACAGAACTACACCGAGCAGACAAGTCAACCGTGTGTATAGAGTTCCGTTTGAACGTTAAAGATTATCCCTAACCATTTTGGTTTATTGACTATTTTGACATCTCCTGTTCGAAGTAAAGGTCAGTGTTTCATTCCACAACTGATTTCAACTGTTAATTTCATTTGTTTTCAACGCTTTCGAATGTCTCAACTCCCGGTTACTAATATACTCTGACCACTAGAAATCTTATGCTGAGCGGACGATTACGAACTGAAAATGGTACTTATTTCTGTCTTACAACATGTAACATTTGCCACCTGCGGCAATATCTGTTATGAAAATGGTCAAAATGATTAACCCTGGTAAATCTCAGTGACTATATCAGGTATGTCGTTCAGTTTTTAAGCAACGCACAGTCGGCATCCGGACGTACCCAGAGTTAATATCTAATTTGTCCGGAACTTAATTCGTTAGACTAAGTAGAATCTTCAGCTTTTCTTGTTATCAGAGTTCCCTTTTCTGAGTGTAGTTTAGTGTAACCTTTTGCAGTTAGTTAGGTGTTTTTGTTCACTTGCTGAAATTTGTCTGTGAGGATAATCGAGGTTCTCTTCTGTCACAAAATCTACTCAGAATTCCACTGTATGTAAACTTTCTTCATTCATCCGTGTTGCAATTCAGAACTTTTTCAATCCATTTTCATTGATACGATTACGTTCATCACGCACTACTTATCACTGCTGGTTGTTCACTACAAACCCTGTAGTGTATATAGTAGTTTAAATTTCAAGAGAGACATGTTCCTAGACGAAATTATATCGTACAATTACAGTTGTTTGGGATGTATTGTACGCTGACAGTCAGACTGATCTCATCACGGCGGATAGAAAAGTTTGAGTGCAATTAAATGTAAGTTTTATATTTATATATACATGGAGTTCCGTTAAGGCTGGCAAACAGAAATGTGATTAAACAAGTAGACATTCAGTTAGTCAGACAAAAATTACGAAATTGCAGTGGGAAGTAGTACAGATGATCTCGAAATAAAACTGGGAAATACTGAAGTATCTTTAAACAATGAACAACAGACATTATGGCTGAGACTTCTTGGCTGTCAAAGTCTGCTGAATTCAGCAACACAGATGCAATATCGTTGACAAGCTGAGTGGACCGTATGTGAGTTCACAGTAGTGTACATTTCAAACGACTGATAAACAAAATGAGGACACTTTAAATGAACTATGCTCACTCTTAATGATATGGGTGAGAACCAATTTAAGAAGCTCACTGGTGCAATAATCCTCGTGATCTGAAAAGTGTTTGATACCAGATTGGAGGAATTATCGAGAGGAATAATTTCTCACTCATCAACATCAGGTTTACCACTGTGAATCCATTACAGAAGGTGTGTATGGAGAGTAGTATGTGAACTTTTGACGGAAAACAACTTTGTTTTCAGTGATTTCTGAAGTGCCGGACAATTCACCGACCAAGTCTTTGCGAGATAATTTGACAAATGTTGGACTCACCTAAAGCATAGTATGTCTCTTGTAGTCACCGTCATGTGCAAATTGCTAGTTCTATCACTAAGAGCGCAGATGGAACCTTCTTGACTTTTTCAACTTGGCCAATACAGTGAACAAAACACCAACACTGCTGTTCCACTCTACTCTGTCTTTCCGGCGGGTTGAATACAGACCAAACTGAACAACTGAACTTTACAGTAATATACACGCTTTGACAAGCTAAGCACCCAGCTTGGCCTAGACAAAGAGATCAACAGGTTTACTTTGACACACCTAGTCTATACTGACTACCAGAAGATTGATTGAGTGTTTAAGGATTCTATCTCACATCTATTCAGTTCTCAAGGAGACCATGCTCACGTCTTTTTTGTGCAGTTGAAACTATCGCTGTTCGTACAATCCAGTCGGAACTGTGTTCATAAACATAATTCGTACAGAAACTCCAAGTCTTTTTGTTAGACTGTAATCAGTCGAACCACAATCCATCATACACTGTCCATGTCTGTGTACGACATACTATTCTTCTCCTTCCTTCTGCTTTTATTTGACTGCAAATCCATGCCGACTTCCATCCTCAGTGTTTGACCATTGTCTATCTCACCCTCATTTGTTTTTGTTTATCTCATTTGTCGTACACCCCACTTGTTTACATATTTAAATCTCTTAGTCTTAATTGTCGGCATATTTGATGTTATTCGTAATTCGAAATAATACATCATAACCAGATATTGTTGATCCGGTGGTTAACCATGTTATAACTATAAAGCTTTGAAAAAGAATTCATCAAAGGCTCCTCCGCTCAAAACTCTTTTCACGATGACATCAGAATAGTTGACAAAATTAGGCAATGTCTGAAGACTCTTTGGAAAATTTCAGTTTTAAATGAGCTTAGTGAAACTATAATCTAGCGGACAAGATGCTGAACTATTATGAGTCAACGCAAACATATCAGAAAATAAAATTCATTTGTTTTAGGTGGCATCAGTCGATTTCAACTCTCTTAATTGTTGTGTGATAAGTGTATGTTGCGGATTAGTATCAAATTTTTTTCACAAATAGCTGTTAGAGTTTGATCAAATAGTGAGGGACATGGTTGAACGTATCTGTATAAATAGTAAAATTCAACATCCGAAGAAGCCAAAGCTTTAGAAAACAACTTGCCGGGCAATACAGCTGCGCGTCCATAGTAGGTCGTTGTTAGATGACTCAAAATTATTTATCAAGTTTCAAGTTCCCGACAAAGAACAATTAACCCTGTGCTCTTAGTATGAACAAAACAGGTAGCCGATTAAGTTTAAGATGAATCAACAGATTTGGAAACGGAAGGTCTTGGCATACGGACGCCATTTGAGCCATTCGAACGATACTTGAATCACAAGTTCAGGTAGAGAAGCCGTTCAGTTGGTTTTTAAGTTTGGCAACGCAGAACTGAGGAGAATTTCCATGTTGAACCCTCTCGGGCTCCTCTCTGTGTCCATCGCAAATGTACAAAAACAGATTTTAAACTTACAATCCTAAGGCAAATAGGTCTCTACATTATCTGAACTAACCGTCCGATGGCTTGAATCCTTTAACCTACAATGAGGTGGTAAAATATATTCTCTCATGATATACGACGTTACCACAATGAAGAGTACACTAAGATTTTTGCAGTCATGCACACCGTCGAAACGTAGAACCACTATCTTTCCCAACATTTTGATAAATAACCGCAAACGAGCTTGTTCACCACATTGTTGTATTCTGACCTACTTTTGGTGATACCTTTTTAAATATATTTCATTAAAAGCTGCTATTTAATCTACCCAATGTTCATATGCAAGCTTTAGATAACCTTGCAGGACATATCGAGCAATTTTGTCAGATAACCCTCAATAAGTAGCGCCGAAAGTTTTGTAATAATGTGCGACCTGTCACCCACTACTCATCAGATTCCCATCAGATCACTTCTCATCTCTAGACGGTTTGAATTTGCTTCCCATTTTCTAAGTCCAAGTCACTTCTATCTACATCAGTTCTAGAATCGCGTAATCTTGCAAAGAAAATATCAATGAATATCCACGTGGATGGTGTTGTCTGATTGAAGTAGTGTTCCCTTCAATCAGCAAAACTGGAAGTGATTAGTGCAAACACATTCAACAGTCATGGGTCGTTTACTATTTCTCCTGGCACCATTGGCTTAACGGTTTTACGTTTATGGGGAAATAAAGCGAAACCATACTGCATTGTGCCGTGAAGATTTGTTAAAACAAATAGTATAATACACAGTGAAAACGCACAAAACGATAACAAGTTAGAAATGTAGAAGGTAGCAACACAGACCAAGTTTTATGTGGATAGATATGTGCCTTGTGAGTAAATGTCATAAATGCTGAATAGGATGATTTTTAAGCCAATATCTCTCACATCATTTTTGGAGTAAGTCACCACATGTGGAGAACACTGATTTTTGATTAGTTATTCTCTAACATGTGAACATGGTAAGGCTGTTTACGATCCAAATACACGCGATGTTTCTAGCCAGTGTTATTTCTCTATATCAGGCGATTTTGGCGGTCTAAGAGGAATTTAATCGAACCCCTTTTGCGGATGTAAACAATCACCGTGTGGGTTGTTCTACCTCCATCAAATAATAGGTCAGAAGTTCAGAGTCATCTGTATAGTTAAAGGAGAGTGTTGTGAAGTTTAATCAAGTTGGACTTGTTTACAGCTCTGGAGGACAGGCGACAAACATCGTGTTGTCGGCTGCATCAGATAGGCTAAGCAATTGAGGATTTGCGTGGGATGTGACTGATCATTTCTTCATACTTATGAGAACCGCGAAATCGGACCTCGCTATCCGCATAATCTTTTCTGTTACGCCTTCCCTTCACTTTCAACACTTCGGCAGTAATGTCCATGCAGGAATGAAAAAATATGACTAGGATTTTTCGGACATTGCTGGAGGTTGGTCAGTGTCTGAATTCGAAGAAATAGACGGTATACTTCTACGTAAGGAGAACTGGTTTTCATACCTCAACAGCATCTACTTTAGAGGTGAGTATTTTTCTGTCGACATGAATCTAGTGATTCATGATTTTCATAGACGGAGAGTCAGTGGGCGGTGCGCACCTAAGTGCATTTTGTGGATACCATATGGGCGTAGTTTATCGGGCCTATTACAACAGATGAGGATGTTGTATTCGGCGAGATTGAAACTACTTGAAACACCATCACTGGCTGTTGGAAAAAAGGATACAAACTCGGCATTGGTGCGTAACGATTGGACCAATCGTTTTTTTCTGGAGGACGGGGGCGATTTTGGACGGAAGGTGTGTAAGTGGATCCACTTCGTGAAAGCTGTTTCGGTCATATTGTCCGAAGCCCGAATTGTCTGAAGATAACAATTAATAGCATACGATGGACCCGTCGATGACAAAAATAGACCTTGTGGCTTTTAACAGTTCCAGCACAATGTTACTGGAGTGACAATAACATTGCTAACTCATTCCCTCAGTTGTCTTCGAAGACTGTAGTATACCTACATTTTTCACGAAAGGAACACTGAAATAACTGAAGCTCCAATACTTTTTTTCAAAACGCATCATTCAAACCGCAGTCGACTGGCATTACAACTCAATACAAATGGGACCTGGGCATTCACCTGCGTAAATGCCTGCAAATGGACGCCAAGAAGGTTGAAAACCCAATGTTCAATTTGCTAAAGTAACATTTCGGTCGATATGTTAAAAACAAATGATAGTTGGGGGCTTGTTGTATAGCGTAGAAGGATAGATCTATTGGTTTAGCTTCAAAGAGATTCAGTGCATTGTGACAGTAACTTCTGATTTATTAACCCAAAATCAACAGCGTACTCAAAACAATTAAATCACGCGAAAATGTGTCACGGTGACACTGTCGACTACATTTATAATGTTAACCGTCGGCCAAGCTTTCTTGCGTAATGTGAGAATGATGCACAGCTGCATGTACAGTGAAACTGGCTGCCCATATAGCCATGTTTGCAGAAGAAACTGAATTATAAACAGTTCATGAGAATTAGTTAACAATCGCCCGGCTAAAACGTCGTGTGACCACGCTCGCTCATTCAACCTCCCCTGGCCGACACACGAATGCGATCCTCGTTGTACTAAATTTTGCCAGAACATGAGCGAATTGGCACAAGGAACACTCTGTCCATGAGAATCGATAATGTTTATGTCATCTGCTTAATGTGACAAGAACAAGTTCTGGGGAGGGGGTTGAGACTTGAATCTAATCTAAAAATATTTCCACCGATTAAATCCGACAAAATTGAAGTGTTGTTCGTCGGTTGAATTGTGCTTGGAATTCATACATTTCGGGGATGTATAGATGACAGGACTCGGGTACTCCCTTAAAGCGGGACATCCTTCACACCGTGGCTTGTGAGTTGTTTTTCTTTGGGCCGGTTAGATTTGTGTTAACCACATCCCTGGTCCGCTTATGACAAAATGTTTTGTGGGAACAGTGGTATTTCCGTATACCTTGTTTGTTTTACGGACCCGAGTCAAGTTCTATATCCTAGTGGAAAGCTTCCAAGTTTTCGAAATAAACTATTTGGCATACCTATCGATATGGCTTGAGGTTTCATTCAACATTAACCAAATGCTCGAGAAAGAAGTTGTAGATTCCGGTTTGCGTAAAGGGCGCCCATTTATTTTGTAATAAATAAACCAACTGTTTTGTCTCTGTCGTTCCTACGACAGTTATTAGTGAAGGTCTTGTGTCATAATTACTAGACTGCGAAAATGTATCGTGAATATAGATAACAGGTCTGGTTAGAGAGCAGTATAGTATTGTATAATGGATGACAACTGCATGGTAGAAAGTGCTGGCAACAACAAGCGGACAGGACTGTGCGGTGAGACCGTAGGTGGTTCAATGTCAACACAGGCGTACGAGGCCAAAGCTCACTCGTCCAATCAGGTAGGTCACATGACAAATCCAATCAAAAACAGTCAGGCGCAGGATTGCTTGCTCACTGGCCTGCCATGAATGGTAAATGATACAAACGCGCCCGCCGCACGCGTTGTCTGCGTGCGCACACGTAACGAGGCACAACACTAGCTACCGCAATAGTTTGTCAATCCTCCATAAAAATGAGTTAATCATGCCAGCGATTGCATTTTTGTTGATGTTGGGTTCGCATTTAATTGGTGATGATTGTTGACAAGAAACAGGAGTGTTGCAAATGTGATCTTTAGCCCTTCAGCAGATGTGAATAACTTATTTTTTCGTGAATTATTCCGCGGAAAGCTCTTCAACTGATAAGCGTGCCAGGGTGATGTTGGTCAATAGTAGATATCATTGAACAGTCTCCAGTTCTCCTTTCTGGTAATACTTCAAAATATGAGAGCACAATTAAACCTTCAATTCGTTAGGTATCTACAAACCAGGGTCTAATTTTCGGTGATGTACTACACAATGTGCCGGGTGTATGGTGACATTGCTCCAGAGTTAACTAGTGAATGCGAATAAAGTCTTCAGAGCGTATATTACATGTCACATGTTTGGTGTCCAATCAGAAACCAGCCGAACTTGAAGAGAATTCAGTAGGCAGCTTCACGTCGGTACTCGGAGAATTGATGCTTGTTAGGAAAGCATTCTTGAGCATGTTACAAAGCAGAGTCGAATCTACCTCGAAGATGCCGACCCTCTGGCATATACCGCTTTAGAATATACTTACGGTCGTTTCAGTTTCAACCCCACCGTGCTCAGACGTGCCTGTAACAAGCTTGGTGTACAGTGTCAACAGTAAATCATGACCTACAACTCGCCATGCTTTCGCTGGTTTGTCACCTTGGCCCTATTCCTTAAGTTGCTACGTAGTAGACTGAGATGACCTTTTGAAAACTACAATGTGAGACTGCTGCAGATAACACCTAATAACAATGTGAGAAATGCGATTTCTGGCGAATGTGACATATAACGCGCTTGAGTACATTTATTTTTCATTGTTTATTTACAGTCTTTCAGTTTTTATGTTAGTCCTCCACTTTCCAGATATCCAGCGAATCAGGTAGATTAGTAGCCAGAGTCTGATTAACTGGAAGAGAACGAAAGGTGATTTAACAGTCACTGTCACTGTCGGAGACTTGCGATAATCACATGCACCAGATGCTGCACACGTTACTAAACGGTCTGCCTCCCAGGGTGACAAGTTTAACTCCAAATGTTTATAGGCAGTCAGGTGAGTGTTCTTCGGATTAGAATCTTTCACCATCCTGTTAGGGTTGCCTCCATGAATTCAGGCATGTTCGGTACAGCCAGAACCAGAACGTGTTGAGTGCATAATCAGTAATAAATTACGGAACTCCAGCGATGTGCTGTCCTATGAAGAGTTTTATTTCCATACTGTGCCTCTACATTTATTTTTCTCGAGTCTGGACTTCAAGCTAACATTCGACAGGTTAGTGCATAATACAAGCCGACGTATTTTGTGGTCAAGCTATTCCTCCTAATTCTTGATCTTCCCAACTATCTTGACTGATACATGTCAGCCGGCTAACCTTTGCATTTTCTGAGCAGTTTGCCGAAGAATTCTACCCCCAAAAGACCATAGTAGCTCAAAAATAAGGAATGGTAGTGCAAATGGGGAGTTACATTGTGTAATTCGCAAATCGGATGTCATGCATTCTTGACGGATTAAGGAAAGCTCTGAAATAAACTTACCCCAATTTCCCTACATATGAAGTCAAAAATTGGGCGCTGCTTTATACATGGTTTGAAGATAACGAAGGTTGACCTGACTTTGGAGATCTTGATACCTTTTCACTATGACCCTGATGAGAGAAAGTTGGTTCTGATGAGATAAGTTTTTGTTATAACAGTGAAGAGTGTCAAATAGCATATATAGGAAACAGGTTCCGTTATTGCAAGACAGTGAGCAATTGCAATCTCCAGACTGTTTAGGTTTCCAGTCCAAATTTAACTGAGCCGTTTAACTGGTAGAACGAAACGCTTTCACGTACTAAATAATTAACCTCAGCATGTGAGGAAAAATGTAGTCACTTTTAGGAGATTTTAGATGAGATCCAATTATGAAAAGTCAGGGGTTCGGCTGGATTAGAACCAGCGGCAGAAACACCATGCCCATAGGCGGCAAGCGCTCCAGCAGCTGAGTTACGAAGCCACACCAAGAGCTCAGAAAGTTCACACTTGGACTCGGTTACCTGCTTATTAACAACACAGTTTGTATGCTCAACAGTGGCGTTGGTGAATTTCAGCGTGAACTGTTCTAGAAATCTTGCCTGGGTAGTCGATCACCTCGATTATTTGGCGGATTCCATATGGGACATTGGGATGAGTGGGTAGCCCGGACCAAATGTGAACTTCCAGAGCTCCTGGCATGGTTTCGTAGCTCAGCTAGTAGAGCGCTTGCGACATTGAGGCATGGTGTTTCTGTCGCTGGTTTGAATACAACCGAAGCCATGAATTTTTCACAATCAGGTCTCATCTAATACCATAACTCTGCCAGACTAATTATTAGTAATATCTTTGGGACAAACAGCAAATCATTTTGACCAAACTATTGATACACTCAGTTTGACACAGAGAGTATTCGCTCAGCCAGCGTTCCGTTGAGAGAAAAAAGAACAACAACAATTCACCTGCTTAAACTTAGAAAACGATCTAGGAAGGAAATAATCATCCCAGGATGAAGATAGAAGACAAAAGTTCAAGGTTTACTTAAGGTTCAAGTATTTGATCTAAGTATATAGTGGTTACATAAGGATATCTATATTAAAATCTGATTAGTTGCAAAGTAAATGCAAGGCTTAAATCCGTACGGAAATTACTGAATAAGTGAACTAAATTTGAGAAGCTGAATATAATCAGTAGCGGTAACTAAAAATATCGTGCCAATAAAATTATTTTGCCAGTAATCTTGTTTTAACCCAGCAGGGAGTCGCCAACTGGATGGTAAATTTAACCAATTCGTCGACCGTGCTCAAGCGCTAGTGTGGTTTCGGTACAAAAGGTCTTATCCTGGTCACAATTATGTCTCTATCACTGAGCTCTACAGGGTTCCGTAAGATGGTGTTCTCGATATTCTGATTTCACCAGATTTGTATAAGTAGCCTTGGGGGATCTTATTTCCAGTAAGACCCTTCTTCGTTCTGACAAGTGAAATTTATGAACTGCTAGTGCGCACAGCAAACTAAAAATAACTCTCGATTTAACAGAACACTGAATAAATAACTAAAGTCCCTTCCTCATTTGTACTGAGTCCCATTCATTGGGAACTCTGGAAATGCTTTCGCAGTACACAATACACAGAAGGCAGTGAATGTTATGAGGATCAGTCTGAAAAAAGAATTTAGTAGTTCACTTTCGTTAAACTTATATTTCGCCCATTATTACGATTTGAGCACAACAGATCTTGGGATGATAGTACGGACTTTACTATGAGCCGATAACGTGGTTCATGGCGTGATTCAGAGGGCTTATGTGAGGCCATTCTTTGAATGTTTTTGTCGAGCAGTGTACACGTAATCAATTGTCATGCACACCGTCGAACGTCTTAAGTAGGCACCTATCAATGTGGGCAAATGGCCTGTATCATGTCACTTGTGAGCCCTGATTCAAAATTATTGATATAATTTTGCTGCCTTAAGTCAGTGACACCAATGTTCTTTATTCTGAATGGTTTTTTTCTTAAACATAAGAGCAGTTTATGCAGCAGATACTCATCCGAGGACCCCACTGTGAAAAACAAGACCAAAACAAATGTACTATAAGTTCTGACTTCGGACCTTCTCCAGGTAGTAACTCTTTTCCACCAAAGGTGTTAATCTGTGAATCGGTCTTCCGTCTGAGTTTGTTAACATATCAATAGATTCTCATTTACTAAAAACTGTTTAGCTGTACATCTTCAATTTCCACCGAATAGATACTGTTAGTCCCAAGAGGTTGGCAACATCACGAGTTCACTATTTGTCTTATTAATCAATATGTTTGCATGGGGCATCAAAAAAGACAGTCCAAATTGGTCTTATTGATTTGGGCTTCCAAGCATGTGGACGTACGCTAATTGGCAAAATTGAAGAGATCGCTTGATGCCTTTTCTTTTTTTCTCGGTGCTTTATTGTTTCAAATCACTCAACAATATGCAATGGAACCAAAGATTCGGTGGATGGGTTAGAACAGTTAGTCGATTATAGATTGTTTGAAGTTCTGGCGGTTAATTTAGACGTTAGCTAAGGAATTATCCATGTGTCATCTCACGTCTTTTTCCTGCCGACTAAGTACCGATTAACCATCGGCTAGGCTCACTTTAGGCAACACTATTGATTTTCAGGCTCATCTCCATGCGTCCAAATTCGATTTCACTAGGGTTAAAACTATCAAGCGAACACCTGTCTGGTACTTCACTGTTTGGTAGATCAATCATAATTTCGAACAGCAAGTCAAGTTTGTGTGTTTATGGCTTGAATTACATACACTGTTCACGTACTCGTTAACGAGAGCCCGAAATCCGAAAAACATCTTTTTCAACTGAATAGAGAACCATGCCAACTCCATACGGACAAACATTTCAAACTTTTTGTGGTGAAAAACTAGAGTACATCAACTTCGGTAAGTCCGTTGCCCCGGGCCTATTAACAGTTCCATCCATCGCATGTCAAGAAAACGTGCGCTACTCGGTGTCTATATACTTATATGCATATCGACAAGTCTGTAGAAAGTCACGTACTGTTTTCTGAAAGTTAGGATGTCCAGTGCTTAACATATCTTTAATCAACAGTCAGTGGTTTTTGAGGTTGATTCAAACTGTCAGAAGCTGACAATGAAGTGCTAAAATTAACCTATTTAAAGACATTGGGCACACAGAGGATACTTAGTATGTTGACACAAAATCATCAGCTTCGAGGCAGGATGTTTCAAATGATTGATGCCGTAAGTTGAGGTTGGGATTATTTATCAGAGATAATCTTTGGATGCGCATTCCTCAATTTAAAATTAAGTTCGTCTTAAAATGAAAAACTGACAACGACTTGTAGAAGGTAAATTAGACAACTGTTGTTGTGCATTTGGAATCAAACCGTGTGTGCAGAATTTGCAGATCGATCGGGCATTTTATGCAGTGTGCGTTCTAAAAAAACGTTTGACATAATCACACTGATCAGTTGTTTTATGTAAATTAGTAAGTTCTGACCTTGCGCGCAAATCCGATCCTCAGTCAACATGTTTACATCTGCAACGGCACAAATGCACCTGACTACGTGTCTTCTTTTGTGGCAACAGTAATTCCACTTTGGACACGCGATGGACAAGAGAGGTTAATAGTGTTGGTTTCATTGGTCAATGATGGTATGCTATCATCTGTCACAATTTTTTCTGTCTAAAAATAACGACAGTGCAATTGCAGCCTTATGTAAATATACGAGTATCGACTGGACACATGTTGCAGCTGTCAGACAGTCGACTGGTTGTACCGGTCTACAATCTGGACTGACTTGTTAGGACAAATGCCCCACTGCCATTCGGTTGGATATCAGTTATTTCCAAGTTAGACGGTTGGTTGCAAGTTCTGAATAGATCTGATTAATGATTTGGCTATGTAAAGCTAAAGATAGATAGCTGAGTTTAACTAGTCTAGGACTGAATAAATGCATGAAAAATACGTTGAATAAACCGCAGACGTATGTGCTGATAGTTTAATTTTAGAGAATCAGTAGGTTTCGATAAAGGTTAGAATAGTGAAAAATGTACTCAGTTTAGAATGTTTTTTCGCCTATATTACATATTGCTCCATGAGTTCGTCTGCTTTTGGTTAACCCTTTTGACAAACTGAGTACAATCTAACTTTTCTGAAAATTCCGTTAATTTTACGGACACTCTTGATGAAAATATGTGGTACTGACACATTTTCGATGGATCGTCTTCCTCCGAAATCAGTTAGTACCTAGTTCGCTTGTTTTTACTATTGGATTTGTCCTCCAGTAATCACTGTTCCTAGAATCCATTTTGTATTATTTCTCAGAAGAAGCAAGTCGTTTGCAAAGATAACAGGATTGTTTTTACCAGTCGATGGGCTCCGAGTTCATTTGCGAAATGAAGGGTTTAGTCATTGATTGGTTACAGTCGTCAGCCCGTGGTCAACATAGATAAGAAAGGCCGAATCAATCAGTTTCGCGCGTCACTCCAGTGACTGTCATATGATGGACTGAAAAGCTGTTGCAAATCTTTTTTGTAAAGGCTTGTCAATGACTGATTGATAAAACCGTATACGGACCCAGCACCTTGGCACTTCCTCGCAATAATCCGACCATAGATAGGTGATCCGTGATATATAGCAAACTGTTTCCAGTAAGTAACAGTCCACAACCGGTATCGGACAGATAGATATCGCATAACGGTTAAACCTTTGGCGTGCCACGGAAATTGGAGATATTGGGTTTGCAGTCACTCTGATGGATATGTTCTCCCGTAACCATTGTTCCTAGAACCCACCTTGTATTATTCTTCAGAAGAAGCAAGTCGTTTGCGAACAAACCAGAGGTGACAAGATTGTCTTTACCAGTCTGCGGGTTCTGATGTGAACTACGTGGCAATAGAAACACTTAAAAACCTTCCCGTAATTACGTCAATGATCAAATAGTCATCAAGACGAAATCCAAAGGCACAGAATCTTCAGCGCTAATTCTGTAACGGAAGATCCGGAAATCGCCCTGATGGTGAGACGAAGCGATGAACAAGTGATGGGCCCGTCTGGTCTGAGAACGAGGAAAGTGCAGCAATTTGCAGCTATTCCGGTGTCATTGACGTGAAGGCATGAACACGCAGATGCATGTACTGGTTCCACATGAATTTTAACATCGAAGAATTTTGCGAAGGTTGTCCTGGCTGTGTATTCGCTGCCAAAGTCCCATTAGAAACTGAGTTATTACTGTGGCCGATGCCTTAGAAAACTTGGATTCCTGTGGACATCGACTTAGCCGCAACACCCAACGGTTAATCTTCTTAACGTCTGTTGCTTAATAGAACCAAAATCTTCAAAATCAAAGGTGCAAAACCTATCCCAAATATTCAAACTGTTCGAAGTAATAAACACGACCGTGTCGGACGAAGCAAGTGGGGCTATGTCAGGCACACTCGTAAACTTCTGCTAGCGGGATGGCACAAATCGCCTACGATCACCATCTTGTGCCTTGCAATTAAATGGTCAGGTTGAACGGATGGTGGACATGTTCAACTGGGACTTAGAAAATAGTCCCTGAAACCTTTCTTCTAGGTTATTAAATGTCTCCGACTCAACAGTTTCCGGATATTAGCATTCCAACTAATAAGCTATCAACCACGGACATCCAGTAATCAACTGCGTGCGGCCGAATATGGAGCCCTCAAGTGGAAATGTTGTATGGGGTTGAAATCAGCTCATATACCTGGGTACGACGTGCCACCTGGATCTGGCCTTCTGTCGCTCATTCCCATTCTAACATGCGAAACGAATCGCGTAACACAGTAGGATGGAGGATCGAGTGTGTCGTCGTCCTTCAAATTGTACGAACCCACAAGTAGGTTTCGTATATCAGCCGACTGAAGTTAAGCGGGAATAATTTTACCCACAACAGTGGAGGTAAGTTCAGTATAGGGTGAACGACTCTGTATTATACCAATTGACCAGTCAGATTGCAGCTGATCGATCAGACGGCTGTGCGTTTGAATTCTGTCTGTACTTTATTTTCTTTCTTGTTTGCTGAGGTCTAAGTAGCCTGATTCGTTCAAACTCCCCGGTATCTGTGTATCTTCTTCCTGTCTGATTATCTCACTATCCTGATTGTCACGTATACGGGAATGACCCTTTCATGTTCGGTACCGAAAACAAATCGTCAGTCTAGACCATATTCATGGAACCTAATCTGTTATCTGTTTCTATGAAACAGTTTATAGCCACGGAGAATTAACGCAGCTCATCATAAGGAAAAGAAACTGTCACCTACGTTGGTTAGAACATGATGAAAAACGACTGGTCAGCAAACTAACTCTCTCTCGTCCGATCAAAAAAAGTGCATCAGTTAGATTTTGACCAAACTTTTGGAGTGATTCACAACATGTTAGGTGACTCATCAAATGACATCAGCGTGAGAATACTTTGCAATATTTGAGCTTGTATACATAAGCTGCTTTATCCATTGACCTTCTGCAGGGTTCTGCATGACATCTAAATAGCGACGCACGTTGACGTCAAAAAACTGCTCAATTATCCCAATACAGAGTGAGTGATATTCGTTTGGTACGTATTCCGAAAACGGTCGCAGTTAGCATCGTCCCACTGCATTTTGCTGAGTAGCATCTTTAGCACTTGCCATGTTCTGTACCTGTGGGGTGATAACACAGTGCTCTAAATAGGCATTGTAAGCTATCTTTAAATATGCGTATGCGCTGCCGCCCACGTCAGTGTAACGCGTTTTCCGTTTGAGAACCTTTGAGGCAGAAACGAAACCTAGGCTCATTGTTGTTCATCCGTCAACTAATCGTACACTTATCATGCGAATAGGATCGGGGCTTATCCATGTGTCATTCTTTTAGAACCCGATCGCAGGAAACCAAGCAAACTGGGTGGACGCTTTGGTCATAACTACTCTGTGCTTCTTGCAACCACCGTCTGCTGGTTGCTCTCTCGCCATTTTGGTTACGGTGATTCTGCGCACCCTGATAGGTATGTTTGGCCAGCGAGGTGTACTCCCGTTAAACTTCTTTCAACCTTTTTAGCTGTGAACACGGTTGGTTCCGTGTATACTGCGATACATCTTCTGACAATATGGGACTGGCTGAGCTGGGGTACATCAAGAAAATTACGTTATGGGGAATGCAATTGTACGTTGGGACAGCCAATTTGTTTGTTGTAGTGAAACCTTTGTTACAATTGAATTAACTGCGAAGAACCCTGACGCCCGTTTTATATGGAAGGGATATGATAGGAGGCCAAGTACCTTTTTCGTTGCAGCAACCGTTTCGTTATAACGGCGTTCGTTATAACAGTTCTCCAGTACATTCGATATTCAACAGCTTTAGGTTGTATATATATATATATATATA
>LUCH01003140.1:18873-69414 GCA_013368495.1 Paragonimus heterotremus | reverse complement strand
ACCTTTTGGTCAGGCTCATGGCTGTTATGATGATGATGATGATGATCAGTGTCGTATATTCCACAGGCACTAACCACACCGCTATACAGACCTATGGAGAGAAACTACTCACCCTTGACGTCGGTCTCAGTCGACAATTCCACTAGACCTTTACCGTTGCAGATTTACTACACCCAATTGTTGACACTGAGTTTCGCACCTCTTTTGGACTCATGGTAGATTGAAGGAGTCGAAAACTGCTGGACATCACCACATCTTTGTGCGTACACGGAAAGACCACAACAATTAATTCAGTGGAATTACGTTCGGCCTTACCAGAGAGCAATTTCACAACTCTCCTTCGATAGTTCTGACGACTTCTCAATCCATCAGACTCGCTGCCGTCACTCAACCACGATGTTTTCCACCATATTACCACCAAAGGACCACCTTCCGTCACACAGCGCCGTCGGTTACTACCAGAGGAATTCAAATAACAAAAGAAAACGAATTCGAAAATCTTGTGCAACTCCGTATCATTTAGCCCTCTAGTAGACCTTGGGCCTCTTCTTTGCATATGGTACCTAAAACCGCACCTGGCGTCCGTGTGGTAATTGTTGCGCCTCAAACAACGTCATCGTCCCTAGTAGGTATCTTATTCCTCACATTCACGATTTTTCCACTGTTTTACACGGTATGACTGTTTTCTTGAAGCTTGCTTTGGTTCAGGCATATCACTAGATCCCCGTGGCCCCAGAAAATGTAGCGAAAATGGCAAATATCACCCCATTTGGATAGTATGAATTTGCCTGCATGTCATTTGGATTGTGAAATGCAGCTCAAACCTTTCGGAGGTCCATGGATCATGTCCTACATGGTCTGCACTTTGTGTTTGCCTATATCGGCGACATGTCACCTCCGTTGGGTTTCCGGACGTTTCTATCAGTATGGCATAGCCCTAAACCCGATGAAGTGTGTTTTCAGGGTAGATTCGATAAATTTCTTGGGTCACCGAATCACTCGTGAGGGTATTGAACCTCTACCAGAGAAATTCATTGCCCGTAAGGATTATCCACCACCATAATCCCAAAAAGCCTACGTGGGTTTTTAGGTTTTGTTGACTATTATTGTCGTTTTTGTCCCGCATTGTTCGGAGTTGCTGAAACCTCTTACAGACTTGTTAAAGGATAACCCCAAACATTTTGTTCTACCACTTGTGGATAAGGCTACATTTCTTGCAATCAAAGACGCGTTGTCGACTCATTTTGCAGACCGATGCATCCCAGTCAGCTGTCGGTGCGGTTCTGCAGCAGATCGTGAACGGTCAAGTCCAGCCCTTATCGTTTTTCTCCCGCAAGCTCCAACAAGCGCAAACGCTCCATAGTGTTTTCGGTCGCGAGTTGCTGGCTATCTTTCTCGCCATCAAGCACTTTCGTCACGTGCTGAAAAACAAATATTTTACTGTTCTAACAGATCACAAACCACTTATTCATCTTATCAACGCCAAGCCTGATTGCAATTCCCTGAGAGAAATTCGACAGTTGAACTACATCTCCCAGTTCATAACAGACATACAGTATATCGTGAGAGATAACACCGTCGCCGATGCCTTATCCATGGCTACTTTAAGTGGCCTACACCGAGTTGATACCGTCGGTTTGAAAGAATTAGCGCTAGAACAAGATAACGATCCGCAGTCGAAACAATGTCCCACCTCTTCTTCGCTCAAACTTCAGGAATTGCCTCAAGCCAACTGCGAAGGCACAACAGTCAGCTCTCGTCTATTTGTACCAGTGAATTTCAGACGCTCTGTTTTTGACAGTCTCTACCGCATGTCTCATCCCAGCATTTGTGCCACCGTCAGGCTGATTTCAGACCGATTTTTATGGCCAAACATGCACAGGGTATTACGAGAGTGGATGAGAACCTGCCTTGATTGTCAACGGAGCAAAGTCCACGGGCATACCGTCATGGCCCCCGGCACATTCGCTAACCCCAGCACACGTTTCATTCATGTCCATGTTGACATAGTCGGACCGTTACCGTATTCAATAGGTCATCGGTATATCTTAACATGTGCTAACCGGTTCGCCAGGTGGCCAGTGGCAGTGTCTCTTCCTAAGACAAATGCCGAAACAGTTGCACGAGCGTTCGTGTTTAGTTGGATCTCAAACCATGATGTTCCAACGACTCTGTCCACTGATAGAGGTGCACAATTTCAATCAGCGTTGTTTAGAGACTTACCGATTAATCGGAGTCAACCACATCAAAATCACAGCATACTATCCGGCGGCAAGTGGTCTGGTCGAACGCTTCCGTCATCAACTGAAGGTTGCTACAAAAGCCCAACTATACCCCTGGCGTTGGACCTATCACTTACCTTCTGTCCTGTTTGGAACTCGATCGACTGTTGAGGAAGATTTTGTTTGCACGATCGCAGAATTAGTTTACGGTACGACACCCCACCTCCGTAGTGAACTGTTCTACAAATCGAACGCTAGTCAAACTAATTTTGACGCTACCACCTTCGTGCAATAGTTGAATTCATCCAAGACGAAATTCCGGCCTCAGCTCTCCAGGTTGAACACCAAACAGGAACAAAAGCATTCCAATCCGGAATTTTGTGATTTCGTTTTCGTTCGTATCTACACTGTTAAAGCCGCTGTCCAAAAACGTTACTCCAGACCCTTCCGTGTGATTAAGCGATTCCACAAGTACCTTGTGATCGATTGCAATGGATCCCACGATACAGTGAACAGTAGACATAAAGTTGCTCATTTCGAGCCCCACCTAGATCCTTCCATCGCCTCTGAGGTCGATCCTACTCTTGGTGACTCGCAATCTATCCAGCCCATGCGTAACGAACAGCCTGTGCCTTCTCAGTCCAACCCGAAAACCTCTGTTGACCTTCCCCGCACTTGCTCAGGCCGAACAGTCACATGACCAACAGTTTTCAAAGAGTATTTTACTTAACATATCCTCATTTTTATCAAGTGTTTTCATCCTTTTAACACTCTAAAGAAGGACTTCCATAGGGCATTGTACATATTTTCATATTTCGCTCTACTTCCATATACAGTGTACATCGGCCATCCTTGTACACTTGTTGGAGTTGATTCGACTTGATAGTGCATTTTTTGGACGCGCGTCTCGTTACCTTGGTGTTTCTGCTCATAATTATAATCATAAACGGCAATACATCAGTGATTCACACTGATGCTTAACTGCCACACAACCACGAAACAGAAAAGGCAGACCCTGCACAGGAAGAGGGAGGGGGAAAAAGGGAAAGTGAAGGGAACCTAACTGCTAAAAATAATAACGCCTATATTCAAACACATCAAGGTGTGTACACTTTGTAAGCAGGCAACCAAACTATAAGTGAAAGTAAGGCGTCATCAGCAAGACAGCTCCTGATCGGACCAGATCGGGATTGCCTATATTGAGCTATTCAGTGACTGCGTTTTGAATTGACCTTTTGTGTTCATAGGGCTGATCTCCTACAATACTATTGCTGGTAACGATTCGAAACCGGAATCATGCGATTGTTAGCTGGCTTTTATTATTTTTTTTCTAGGTGGTCCGATATATTTTCTGATAATTAACCATGGTCCCAAATCTCACACCTTACGTTTCGATTTTTTACTTGTCTAGATGTCTATCCCACGGATCGTGCAGCTTTTCCGAAGCCGATTCACGCCAGTCCTCATTAACAGGGCTTTGGCTAGTACTTTC
Organism: Paragonimus heterotremus; assembly: GCA_013368495.1. Taxonomy (NCBI): domain Eukaryota; kingdom Metazoa; phylum Platyhelminthes; class Trematoda; order Plagiorchiida; family Troglotrematidae; genus Paragonimus; species Paragonimus heterotremus. The sequence continues at coordinate 65,700 of LUCH01003140.1, read as the reverse complement.
GGCACTAAAGATCACTTTGAACCGAATAACTCTGCCATGTTTCGTCGTGGAACCTTTGCTGGACGAACGGCTTTTATCACCGGAGGTGGTACAGGACTTGGAAAACGTATCGCCCAAATGCTGTGCACTCTTGGTGCAAATGTTTTCATTGTGAGCCGAAAAGAAGACGTTCTCAAAGCTACTTGTGAAGAACTCCGAGATTGTACAGGAATAAAGGTGAGATTTTTGGGCCACTGTATAGCACTGAACGGTTGGCCTTGGGTTGGCTCGTGACACTGATGCCGACCATCTGTAGCGTATTACTACTTCAATCTCCACTGGGTGTAAGCCAATAATCTACGCGCCCTGCAATCACCTTGTGAATCGACTGACCGCCACCGAAGTCACGGTAGGGAATTCTAATGTGGTACAAATTTGCTTGTTCGAGTCATGCTCGATTGCCACTGTCCAATTTATCGTCAATAGTTGAATCGAAAGCTGCATTTTCTTTGGTGCGCCTGTGCGTACCTACTGATTTGGACACACTGGATTTACGAGCATACTCCTGCATGATGTGATCGTGCTGACTCGACCGGTTCTACGTTAAGAATTGATCTGTTCGGCTGTTGGTGTATGCTTTCGTCACTGCGCGTCTCACGTGCACTTCGATTGATCGATCGATACTACTGGTCCCATTATAGCTATCCATCGTTGGTACGATTTATTTCGTTCAGACAGACGCAGAATTACCAACTGAGATCCCAAGCTACCTTCAAAATGAAAACGAATCATTCCAGTTAGTGGTGGTAACAAATCGATTCAGAGCTCTCATCACATCAGATAAAGTCAACATACTCAGTTAAGACCACTCGAGCAAACATTAAGAAAGTTGATTCGATTACACGTCAAGATACGGTGGGAAATAATCATTTATAAATAACACAGAGTGCACATTTACTTATTTCAGTTTCTGAAATATGTTCATTATAGCAAATCAAAAATTATGATCTCACACAAGCAGGTCTCTCCTCCGAGTACATCGTGCAGTCTTTAACAAAGGAGTCCGCAAAAACGGCAAGCTTTTAACCCGTCTTCTGTTCAAGATTCAAGCTTACTCAACCTGTGGAATGATTCCCCATTTGATCTACAATATCCCAAAAGAGAACCCAACTGGAAATCTAAAGTGTGCTCTAACGTGCGCTGTAGATCCTGTTACTAAGTAAACGTCACACCTGTCGACTCATCATAGATGCACCGCATATTCCACCTTGCCCTATTGAACCTGTTAACACAACTCCTAGTTAGAAAAGAGCTGCAAGGCTGGTCGACACGAGTGGGAGACTAACGTTTCAACAGCTGGTTGATCTGATATGTGTCGATAACACGAATCGTAGCCGCCCAACTATCGCGAGACTATCTAGTAAGTCTGTTGACTCCGAGGCTCATTTTGCCGACCAGAATACTAGCCCACCTTCTGTGAACCAATGTCAATCAGGCAGACGTTCGCAAACAAACCACTTAAAACCCAGGAGATCCATGCATCTACGGCAGACCCACCTAGTCAAAGTGAACGAAAACAAGCTGGGGGAAATTCAGCCCATTCACGTTGACATACATTGTAATGCAAACACCGTAGATACGGATATCAGCACACCCAGGATAATGCCACTAAATTTGCCCATGGTTGTGTGTCAGTCTATAACTGTGTTTAATCTGCATGGAAGTGGCTCAGTAATGCTAGAAGATTGAGTGGAGCACAACAAGAAATTTTTTGGGGTTTTCTAAACGGTTGAGTTTTCCTGATACCTCTTTCAGGTCGACTTCAAAGTTGTAACTCTAAATACGCTCGCATGCCACGTCCACAGCGAGTTACCCTTCATACCGAGAAGCTAATGACGTCACGACAAGCCAGTCACAACAGAGGTTGGAACTCAGGATACGTTCTGACCGAAACAAATACACACGCCTACAGTCGCTGTCTGAGGCTTGAGCAGTTGATGGACGTAGGCGCCACACAGTGTGCTTGCCGCCGAAAGCGCTAATGCGATCACTCGAACAGTGCACGATCTAGACCATCGGCGATTCCTAGCATCACTCATTGGTCTGTCTGATCCAACAGTCACCGGCGTAAATCGTCTGTCCCGTCTCGCGTAATCAGCTTCGATAAGTGCGCCCCAACTTCTGAAACTGACCTTCTTAACAAAATAAATGACGAAACAGGCTTATACAGCTTGACCCGAAACCTGTGGACAGTTGCCTCTTGGGATCATATACCACTCTGACAGATCAAGAAACACTAGATCAAAGCAGAGACACCTGTGTGCCACTACAACTGTACGCTACTGCTATATATTCCTAATATTACCCCCAGATGACGTCTATTCAGATTTCAAGCTGAACATCATCCGCAATTGATGGCAGCCTTCGCATTCCCATGGACTTTCCGGTCGGGAATCAATTTAAAAATATCGCCTCGCCGTCATTCGCATAAGAAGTGATGGCCTCGAAATGCACTACAACATACTGACTCAACCCTTCTCATTCGATGATTCTTCTCGAGCAGATACATCTGCTATGCATACTGTAGACGGTGAAGCTGCCTGTTTCACTCTTTACTGAAGTGAATAAACGTAGTATGCTCTGTTCCCAGCGAAACTCACTTATTGTAAGCATCACGGAGACCGAGTGTAAAGAAGTGTGGGAAGGCGAATTGTCTATCCTCGGTATGACAGCGTTTTGCAGTGATGAGGAAATCAGCAAAGGAGGTGATGTAGTTCTTTATTAAGGGTCGCAGCTAAGGACCCCAAGTATTCCTGACAGGACGTTACTGGATCTTCTGGAATCAGTCTGGCAAGTTGTTTACGTCACTCAAAACTTCATTTATTTGATTGGTATAATTTACGGATCGTCTTCTGCGTACATGGATGTCGACAGAGCCTTGCACAACGTTCTACGTAACGTGCCATCTCTGGGCTATGCACAAACTTTGATACTAATATATTTTAATCATCCGCGTCTAGACTTCGATAACCATTTAGTCAATACTGCAACATTTTTCTCTGCTAAAAATTTCTTCCAGGCAGTAGTGAAAGCCGGATTAGTTCAGCATGTTCAGGACCACATGAGGTGGTGGATGGACCAGGCGCCATCTTGTTATTCCTTACATTCTTACCGACGAGGTTGACATGATAATCATTCTGAATGTCACGGCTCCACTTGATCATGAGATGATTGATTTCAGCTATCTACACGAAACTTGGTGGTATGTTTCTCCAAAATCCGGGCCTTATGGCCTATCATATCACAAATTTCTCATAGATGAAGACATAGCTTAGCAAGGTTGAATGGCCTGGCTCCTTCACTACACTGAGCCTAGATGATCACTGGTTGTTCATCGTTGAGAAGATTTCCGATGCCGTTAACAGTCATGTTCCAGTAGCGTGTTCTCGGCCTGGTAGAAAACCTAGACGCCTACGGATTGGAATCAACCGTTTGATTACATTGGAACGTTCAGTCTGAGACAGGTACCTGTTAGTACAAACTAAACTTGCGCTCTTTGATTATGTCATATAGTACCACGGCCGCTATCAGAGAGTACCGATTTTGTTATCAACGCGGCCTTGCTGAAAAGCTAAAGGTAAATCCTGAGCTTTTCTACAGCGAAGTCAAAATACACACGGAGAGTAAAGTTGACATTTCGCAACTACAAACCGCAGGTGAATTTACCAATACAGATAGAGAGGCGGCTAACACTCTGGGTATTCACTTCGTAAGTGTGCATTACTGCAAATCACAAGCGATTTTTGCACACATAGGCAGCAATTTGACGGAGTTATCCCAAATTTCAATGCCACAGGTCAGAATCAAGCTAGTGAGCCTATTAACCGTCAAACCACCCGGTCCAGACTTGACCTCCTGTTGACTTAAAAAGTTGCCTCACGGAATTAGCAAGACAGCTCACAGCACTTCTCAAAATCTTTTTATCAACTGGCCGTCTACCTAAATCCTGGAAACAGTTCATAAGCACACTCATCTTCAAAGGTAAGTGGAGAGACGACCCGGTAAACTATTGATCAATACGGTTACTTTCTGTGGTCTCTAATGGCGAGATTATTAAGTGACTCTCTGGGCGGAGGTTGAAGACCCCGAACTCATCACCAAGGAGCAACCTGACTTTTGTAAACGATACCCATGCATCGTGAATCCGCTGATTGCTGATAACTTTGCTGAAGGCTGTTGACGCAGAATTGGCTACAAACAGAGTTCGCCTTGGCGTTTTCAAAGCCTTTAGCAGGATTGACCATTTCATCTGGCTGCGAAGACTGAATAGTTATGGCTTTGATGAGCGTTCACTCACCCGGTTAGAGGATTACTTGACTGAACGTATATTCAACGCCAAGGTAACTGGACAGCTGTGATAGGGGTTACCAGTCAGCAGCGGCGTCCCACAGGGATCAATTTTAGGACTCATGTGGATCTTTTTTTTCATTCTTGAACTACCCAGTATAGTCAAGTTGTTGATGCTGCTTTGCGTCAATGATATAGGGTTATGGCGAGTTCCAGAGTACCCGGAATGATGTGGTGATCTTACAAGACGATTTAAGCAGTCTAAATCAGTGGTCCATAAAAAATAACTTGTCGATCAATGTTAACAAGTGTAAAATTATGCACGTTCGCCATCAAACTTGTAACGACTACTACCTTGGCGACACAAAGCTGCTCGTGTCAACTTGCGGAAGAGACCTAAGGATCGTAGTGACAGACAGTTTCAGTTTGTCTACAAATTATGCTGCCATAGTTAAAATAGCACAGATAACCTTGAGCTGTCTAGATGGAATTTGTAGAACCTTCCACCCTGAAGTGTTCGCCTCCCTAGTCTGCCCACACCCGGAAACGAGTAGACAGGCTTGTCGTCCTTATTTTAAGGAAATTTTGTAGGGTTCCGAGACTGGCTGTCAGAAGGATTATCGGGCTCAGACGAACCCCCTACGTGGAAAGACTGACAGAATTAGGCCAGTTCTCAATAAATTACAAACATCTCAAGGAAGGCCTAATTCTTGTCTACAAAAAACTCTCCCCACCGATTCATCCACTGGCACGGCGGGCCCCCACTAAGTAGGGATGAATGTTTAGGAGGTCACTCGTTGAAACTGAGTAGTACAACAGGTAGGTTACTTTGTAGGCAGAACTGTTTCATGCTGTTCACATTGAAACTCATTGCCCACTTCTGTGGTTACAGGCGAGTCGACCTTGTTTTAAAATAATACACGATCGGCACATTTGTGAGAGGAAACAGGCACTAAAAGTTTCCTAACTGTTATACTAGCTCATTTCCATAGACCACTAACTGTACACATCTGAATGAAAGTTGTTTCAGTGTTCGTTAACGAAATGATTGCAGCCAGTGGTTTCATTAAATTTACCTGTTATTTAGCTTCACTCATTTTTGCCTTACACCTGTAAACCGTGCAACACAATTTTTCATCGACCAACACAAAGAGATGAACGCACAAGCGAAGATTCTTTCTCCCTCCTGCAACAACCTATGAACCAAATAATGTTTGCTCATGCAGTCAATTTGAACTGGCCTGGGATAGTCACCACGCTACTAGTTCATTCGTTTTCTACTATTCGGGCGCAGGTCGCAAGCATTATTGCTTCAGAAAATGACACAAATGTCGATGCTTTTCACTTGTGTTAACGATTAACTGAGTGAAATTCCTCTGGCACTGAACCACTGTAGCTAAATAATTCTTCCTGCTTCATCATTGAGATCTCACACCATACTCATTGATATTTTGATGGACAGATAGCACATACCGACGTTGCCCATGAGGAATCCGAAGGATGCAAGTTGCCCGGGGATGTAAATAACTATGCGATGTCTCATAGATTGCGTCCGTTTATGATTCTACTCCAGTTTTATTTTCATTTGTAAACGAGACAGTGTGTGCACAAAGTCAGCTTATCCAAGCACTGCAACTACTCTGGACATGCGCAACGTCGTGTATTGTCCATTCAAAAACAGCATTGACCGTGACTGCAACAGTTTTTCACTGCTGTTTCTTTCACATAATTTTTAGAGAAAGTGAGGCCTCGAAGATGTTTGGAAAACAAAAATCCGCTTGTGTTAAATCAAGGTTCATTGATTTGTAGTGATGGATCTTCTTCCGGAATCAAAACATCATCATAACAGCCGTGAGCCTGACCGAAAGGTATTGTGGTTCGAGCTGCCGCCCATCTCAACAGTGACGTGGAGTATCTTAAATGAGAACGCTACTAAGAAGTTTGAAAATTATTAAAAGAAGACTAAGCGGAAGAACTAGAAATGGTATGGATACAGGTACGCCATTGACTGCGACACACCGCCATCTCTGATATCGTCTCTAACCAGCGGTTTGAGTGATCACGAGGACCCCATCCAGGAAGGGGACACCTACCCACTTTACTCAATGGAGCAATCAGGGTCTTCATGTTTCGTGACCACGTTGTTGCTTGACCACCATGTGGTTTCACCCAACTGTTGGTGGTCTCAGTATATAATGCTCGATACGGCAAACGTTCAACTGGCATACGGAGTACATGACCCAACCGCCGCAAGCTGTGTACCGTGATTAGTTGACCAATTGATCGCGCATCCCGAGCATTCCGGACTACGCGCCGGCGAACTTCCACGTTGCTCACGTAATCAGTCCACTTAATGTGGGCTATTTGGCGGAGACAACAATGGTCAAACACAGCAAGTTTGTTGATATATTCTTTGCGAACAGGCCACGTTTCCGAATCATCCCGATAATCTGAAGTGTGCTTGAGGAGTCCAATGAACTTGGTGTTGAGCTTTCTCCTGACGCTTTATTGACCAATCTCGAGTATGCGGACGATATTTTCTTACTTAGCCCCTCTGACAAAGACATGCTGCCAAGGTTAATGAGCGAGCTGGTTTGTATGGAATGCGCTTCGCACCTTCAAAGTGCAAAGTGCTGCTTCAAGACTGGGGCATTTCCACTCCCACTTTATTGCAAGTAATTCGCTTGAGACTGTGGACAGTTTCACATACTTGGGTAGCACTATCTCGTCAGCCTGTACTGTTGCTGATGTGATATCAGCGAGAATAGCAAAGGCACGAGTTGTCTTTGCCAAACTGCGTCACCTTTGGCGTCGAAAAGACGCTCGGTTGTCGCTGAATGAAAGAGTATATAATGCTTGTGTAAGTTCTGTTTTGCTCTGTAGTTCGCGAATGTGGGCTGTTCGCAAGCAGATATCAACAGACTTGGTGTGTTTGACCATCGTTATCTCCGCCAATTAGCCTACATTAAGTGAACTGATCGCGTGTGAAATACAGCCGCTCGCCGACGCGTATTCTAGAACGCTCGGTATGCGCGGGCAATAGGGTGTATTTTGCATTTTTTAAATATCTGGATAATCCTTATTGTATCTCGGCAAGTGTTATAATAGAATCCTCCTGAACACATACTTGGTTCATGTAACGTCGAACGAATATGTAGCTGTAGCTTCGTGAATCAGTGGTTGCTTTCAGGTCGGCTGCACTGATCTATCCACTTAGGCCATGTTGATCGGACTTTGTCTGATGAGTTAACATGCGCAAAAATGATTTACGCAGCCCACTTGCTCGCATTGAAGTTAGTGAGCCAAGGCGAAACGTTATTTTATCTGCTCTTGCTGTACTGATAGAGGGGTAAAGTCGCTCCAGCTTTTCTGATAGACTAATTAGATTGTAGATAGATTCACTCTAACTACCCACCACCCGCCAAATTTTGAGATCAAATACCTTGATCAGATTTACAAGGGTGTATAGATAGTGGTGTCGTACAAATGAATTAACCGTGATGGATTTCTTTTTAAACGTGGAACGATTAGTGATCACACCACTGGGCCGTATGACGATAACAGATAAGCGACGAGGTAGACCTGAATATATCAGAATACCTAGGCAGAATGACTGCTTTCATAGGCACAGACTTGTCCGGATTGATCGGTTTAATTGACATCACGTAACTGTTTGTTCGCGAAACAGTTCGGGTGTTACGCCAAACAGTGCCAAATGCCACTGTCCTGGCTGCTTCGATGGCTCAACGTCTAACGGCCGCATGCGCTACGTCCCTGATATGGACAGACAATTTTTTTCCTATCGAAGGTGCGGGTTATCCATGTGGCGTAAAAGTATCGACGTGTGGAGCGCGCCATACGCGCTTCCGTCAATTAGGTCATGACACTCAGTAAGCATAGTGCTTGTTCGCTAACACCTCTAGTATGACGTTGGCACATTGTGCAAGTCCAGTATGTCTACCTGAATATTCCCCAGTGTTAGAGGCCAATTTTTTTGTCTTATCCTAGTTCAGCTGTGTTTTGAAATGCTGTTTAATTTATTGATATCGCTTATATGGTAACACGAGTTTTTCAACTTTAGGGCGAGTAATGCAACACCTTGACTTGTTCACGAAGATCGTGTCAGTATTCAAATTGAAGCTTATCGGTATACTGTCATGTGTATTCTTTGATTCGAAATTTACTGTCTGAGATTTTCGTATAGTATTCATACGGTATTTTTAAATTTCCTTTCAGCACTCTCTAAGTTATTTCCCCGCGGATGTGCGTCATCCGGAAGCTGTACAACAGGCGTTAGAAACATGCGAGAAACGTTTTGGCCTGCCTGACTTGATTGTGAACAATGCGGCGGGAAATTTTATTTGCCCAACTGAAAAGCTCTCACCCAACGCGTTCGGCACTATTGTAGACATTGTTCTCAAAGGCGCAGCGAACGTGACATTGCAAACGGCCAAAGCGCTGATCGCAGTCGGCAAAGGCAAGCACATTCTGTTGTAATGTAATGTAGTTATACATCTACCGTTACTTTGATGGTTTTTTTGTTGCCCTCTACGTAGTTGAAGTGCTTGTTACCGCTGCTGGCCCGTGTTTCTACGTCCACTCCGCCATGCGTCTATAGTAATAGACGACCATGCAGCTTCTCAAAAGATCCTACGTGCAATCATACAGTGTCCCTTAACCGTTCTGTATGCACCATTCTTTGGAATAGTGGCTCGGAATTTCTTTTATTATGTACACCAAACAGAAAAATGACTACATATATTTACCCCCTCTTTTGTGTACGATTGGTGTCACACCTATCAACGATTGCGAATAAATTCGCCAATTGTTCAGACGTGCATAGTAAGTTGTATCCGAAACAAGCAAGTGAAAGTGTTTGGTCATAGTCACTGTCTTGAAAAAGAACCTTATGGTTGCTCATAGCACCTGGGATTCTAAGGCAGTTTTGTCACGTTGGAGTGTCTGAATGTCTGTGAAGTCTACTGCTTTCGCTACCTCCACCATCGTGTAAATAAAATAGTGTTTACATCGTCTTTTTTGTAATCGTAGGCTCTTTGCAATGCCAAGTTTATTGTCCGCTGCATTTACGTATTCTGTAACCAAGCGACGAGTTTGTCGGACTCATGTTTTATATTCACTTTGCGAGTATTAAGACACTTCAAGTTAATGCCAAGTCATGCAATTGTGGTTGCTGATAAATGAGCCGTGTTGATAGGGGTGGTTAAAATCGTGTCGCTGCATTTCGGAAAACATCTTTTGAATTGCTGAAGAACCCCAGTTTTTTAGAAAGCTTTCAGAAGGTTTGAATAAATATTTACCTGGACGGTTTTGATTATAATTCTTTCAGGGAGTGTTCAGTTGCCATACCGAACAGAAAATCTTTTCGACCTGAGTGTTGTCAGCCTCATTCGGAATAGGTCGTTAGTTCAGCGTTTGTACTTATTAGCTAAATGTCATCAAATTGCTGGCCACCCATTCACTGGGACTACGTCTGTTGGACTTTGTGCCGTAGTAGTCAGTATGTGGCGTAGACAACAAGACCACACTGTAGTTTGTTGAGTGTCGTCTTTTGTTATGTTATCATCATACCGCTAGATTTGAACAAGTCAGCAGTCAACGATACTTTACTATCGTATACACAACAACTTGATAGCATATTGCACCTGACAAGTCACCATTCGCTGGAACATAACCCCAGATGTGTGGTCTGTGTGTGGGCGATGCCGTCAAGTACGCTGTTTCAGAAAGGCTTCCCCTTGCAACTAAGTGGAAGACGATTGGAAAATTTGTCAGATGCGCGTGAGCAAACCGCATTATTTTCTTTTGCTTGCAAACATGATCATACTCCTTCTCACTCGAGGAGGAAACAGTGCACAGCTTCTTGATGAGAGAAACTTTCCCCGTGTGCTTGTAGAAAAGGTGATTATGCACAGTTGTTTTTATTGCTGGATGATGAGACACTGTCGTGTGTCTCCCTCAGTCACAGTGGCATGTAGACCTCTAAAGTACTATGGATCAGTCATCTATGCAAACGGAATAATGTGACTTACCGTATTGTTTGATTACTTTTCGTTCGAATGCGCGTAGATAACGTGTTCCACCTACGGTTTCGGGCTACCTTTGAAATTTCCTAATACTAATTTTTATTCGTTTACAAGAGAGAGTCTTTTCTGTGGCACTACTCTGCAGACTGCTTTTAATGGTAATATGGCTCTTACCTGTTTGATATAGTCTCTCATCGAGGGACCGAGCTGCTGGTTGAGGTGAGTGACATGACACAGTGATGGAGGAAGGTAGTTAGGCTATTAATATACATGATTCACTGGCATCACATCTGAGTGATTTTTCAGCGAAGATTCGTTCAATAAGGTAGGATCATTATAGTCATGTTTGGAAGTTGCTCCGCCTGTCTTAAATTGATGCTTATTATACAGGATTCTAACCCTTCAAACATCCTGCGGTCTTCTGGGTTTTCCGTCTAGGTGATGTTTGTTATCACTTCTCGTTCGCCTAACCGATTTTCCTCGGTGGTGGCTCGTTTGATCTCTTGTGTTGTCCGTAATCCACCCACTATAGTCTTTGACCATATCGTACAATCGCGATGAGATATCCCACTGAACATCGGATTAATCGATGCTTCGATTTATTCATAAGTTGCACTTTGTATCAACAACATTTGACAACGTGTGATGATTAATTAATTTTCCAGATGATTCGACGTGTCACAGATAGCTTGCTAATATTCTTTGCATTTCCTGGCCTTGCCCTTCTCATTATCAGAATACTCTTATTTCGGACCTGTTGATCCCAAATTCTCTCCCCACCTAGCTTTATCGGGTCACAGATTGCTCTCTTATACCTCAAAAGCTGCGCTGATTTCAGCTGGTTCACCACTCCTCTTAACTGCTCACTCCCTTTAGTTTGCCATTAATACAGGTGGGACCTATCTGGCGATTTCTGCAGTGTACGCTCAGACTGGTTCAGCGTTTGTTGTTCCCAGTGCAGCAGCCAAAGCTGGCGTCGAGGCAATGACAAAGTAAGTCTGATGGGTTTGTTGTGTTTCTACATTGATGCTGTAATGCAGCAAATTTGACAGTTGTAAACTATGCGTCATTCAAATGTACTCGCATTTTTCGCCTTCAGCTAGCTCCTCTTGGAAAAAACACCATTGGTATCGCACATCTTTTTCTCATTTAGAGGTCAATTCCGCCCTCTACGTGCTTGTCAAAGGAGTCCGTTTATCACCGTGCCGTTAGGCATGACCGTTTTTGTTTCATCCAGATCACTGGTTTCTTTTACTTGTGAGCTGAAAAATTATTACATTTAATAGAACCTTTCTTGTTGTTCTGTAATGTTTCATTGGTAACTCAACACGAAGATTTCAATTGCGGGTACCTCTGTATAGCCTGTGGGTTGAACCGTGACCTTGGAATTCAGCCGTGCCATCTAATGTGTGAGTTTTATGTGATCACACTTGAACTGGATGCCGCCAATTTTTTCAAAATCCAGCTGGCCGATGGATTTCCGGAGCCTGTCAGCCCGTTTGACTGAATGCTATCGTGTTCGGCCCGGGTGATTTCCAACTTCTGTCTGTTTGGACGTTTTACTCAAGTCCAAGTAATCGCGCCGAAAAGAGGCGCTGAATCCAGTTAATTAATCATCCTAATTCCAAATTTTTGAATCAGTGTTGACAGGCCCATCGTTAGTCAGTGACTAGCTGCTTATTTGTCATGCCAATTTTTATTCTTTGTATATCCCACTTATTCGTTTACGCAGTTCTGTGTGCGTTATGCAATACCGAATTGGTTCTGAGAAAACTCATGGTTTTTCGTTTGTTTTTCAAAAATCCACTTCCGTGGGCGTCACCGGCACGTTTGTCTGTTACGTCATTTCGTCGTCATATATTCGAATTATCGTCATGCGTCAATCAAACATATGAAGGTGTGGTCACACGCGAATTGTTTGATTATATTTAACGGCTTACTAAACACCCCAAGTCCGGATTCGGCTTATCGCTGTGTTTCCAAGTGACGTGATTGGTATCATGTAGATTGGGTAGGTGTATTTTGGTTCCTGAAAGCCGGGTCGCCGGAATCTTGATTCACTTGGGAATTTTGATTAAGTATCGTACAGACTAAAGTGATCAACGGCGACTATACACTGGCGTAAATGTTTCAATCCTACAGCTTTGATCACCACGCGCACATATGGCTCATAACATCATTTGATATTGTTTCGACCTCTGACAGAGAAAAGGCAAGAATAACGCAAAGACCACGTGCAGTATATCTATCACGAACAAACGCAGCATTATCGCAAAACTGCGCGAAAATCAGAGCGCAAATATCGGAACCCGATTGTTGCAACTTAGAACCCACAAGAAGTGAGGAAAAAGACGGCCTTCAAACGAGCTTTATTTGCTACTCACCCAGAAGGCAAAATAGTGGTTTACAGCAACTTTATTTATAGGTTTTGAGCCCCCTTGGGCCTAGGCCACCCTAAGGACCAGTCAGGAACGAGCGCAAGTTCTCGAATATTCGAAAATTCTGGTGGGCATTCAAGTTCCCAAAAACAAAAATTCCATTTTTCTTGGAAAATTCGGGAAATTCTTGGGAAAAATGCCTTTTCTAACGAATATCAACTGTCTTGTATTCTTTCGATTCAAACGGTATGAATATCAGAGATGTAGTAGACAAGTAGATATGCGTCTGACCCTCGTCCCCTAACAATGCGAAACTTTTCCTGAAGAGCAGTCGAAATGTAATCTCAACAGATATGGAAATTTAAAAAAATGCGGTAGGGTTTATGGACAAAAATATATATTCCCAGCAGTGTTTGGAAATAGATAAGTAGTTAGTCCTAGCCTAGTCTGAGACCAACGGCTATAACCAAGAGAAGAAATAAAGAAAGCAAAAAGTGGACTCCAGTCCATTCGGCGGTATTCAAAAATGTGCCAGACAAAAAGTGCATAAAACTTTGCAGAGTGCGCTAAAAAATCTTTCCAAAAGGTCCAAGCTAAGCGACCTCGAAGTATCGAGCCAATAGATAAATCATTAAGAAAACGGTAGGCGTTCAGTGCGTGCAATTTGTTGCATGATTGAAGAAAGTGATACTGAATTTACATCAGACCTCTTATCACAGGCGTACACAGAATCGTGCGTAAAGAACAGACAAGCAAGAAAACACGGTTGTAGCTGAGGTCTTTAGACAAGTCATGCGATCGCTGGTCGCTACGCACATCCACATTTCAGTCAACGAGTTTGAAAGAGCCGCAGTTTAGTAAAGAGAACCGATCGCATTATACTACTCACATCACTACCATTCAGTAGTGGGGCAAGAGCATGAATTTTGACATCGAAATAGCCGCAGAAAAAATACAAGAAGAAACATGGGAGTGTAGCGTGGAATGAAATTATTCTCGGTACGTACAGGAAATGAACATTGGCGCCTGTAGCAACCGTGACCTTCTGGGACCGGTATTGTATGTAGATGACTGTTTTTGGTTGTTGTTATGTCGAAACGCATAGTCTGTGTTGCTTTCCTGAATAAATAACCCTTGCGCCATCCGTGTTCCTGGCCCACAACAACAGCAGTAACGAAGTAACTTGCCTACCATACGGAAAGTGAACTGTTGCTAACTGGTCCCTGAACGTGAGTCACTTTACCGAAAGCTGACTGTGGAAAAGAAGCGTTGGATTTGTTGTACCCCAGTGATTGACTTGGTACTCTCTATTTCTGTCTAGTTTACTCTGTGCTCCTGCGTGACAGGTTTCATTCTTATTTATGATTGACGACCTTTGTTCCGATCTGTGATTGTTGTGTTTCAAGCCTCATCTGTTATTCGATAGACCGCCAGTTCTATATTCTTTCTTTGATTAGCCATAGTTGTATACCGAAATCGTTCCCAACGGATGCGTCACCCATTTGTACTGATTATATCCACAATGCTTTGACGTTAGAGCGGTACAGCCCACGGGTTTCCGGAATTTTGAATTAACACAGCTTTTCGGTGCCAGAGTGTGAAATACTTGAAAAACATTAGTTGTGTACTTTCGTGGTTCTAACTGGGTGTCGGAATAAAACTCTACCGATTGATAGATTGTAGTCATTAGCTTGAGGTAGCCCAGTGTTACTGGCGACCCCGATTATCGGTCATGCGGTGGTGTGTTCAGGCTTAGATAACTTGAACCTCTCTTCTCTAGATTTTGACAGCTTAGTAGTATCCATTGTTTGCATATGGGCTAGTATGTATTGTGGTACTGTGAATGTGCTAAGGATGTACTATGAATACCACCTAGTCATCTGTCACATCTAGCTGTATTTGCCGATATTGCAGCCGACTGAAGTAAGATGCGAGAAGGACAGCTGCTGAACTGGTGTAAAGAAATTAAGTTGTTCACCAAGGGGTTGACAACTGTCGATCAGATCTGTTTCCTATATTGGTGCCATCGCGAATCACTGTCGGTGGTTGGAGACTTTAAGCGAGATGGCTGCTAATCGGAGGACAATACCGTGAATGTTGTCGTTCTTTGATCGAACCGTCTGTCAAGCAGGTGCATTTAATGATGCAACCGTTGGGAAGCAACATTGTTGGTGACGCCTTATTTTCACTTATTACTCTTTTATTTGTTCGCAAGGTGTAAACATCTTTATGTCGAGTGTTTGAATATGCGCAGTTACTTTTATTAGTTAGATCCCCCTTTTCTCTCTTGTTTTTTCCTGATTAAGGCTTGCTTTTTCTTCATGGTTGTTTAGCATTTAGCCTTCAGTGAGAACCACTGATTTATTGCTGTCTTGGATGATGTGGATATAGACTGTGTTCAAAGTACTTGTATTTGAAACCATGTGGTTCTCATTGGATCTAAAGCTTCCTGATAGAACAGTTTCTCAACCGTGGCCTAGTTCGTCAGCAACATATGATTAATTGTGTAAATCTTGTCGTTTAGACATCCGTATTATGCTGCTAATCCCAACCCATTGCTTGCTAAGTCTCGTGCCTTTCGCATCGACGTGGAGGTATGATTAGAGATTATCAACAGCTGTTTAGTATTGTCCTTTAAGTAAACTATTTTATACTGTTCGTTTCTTCACTTTTAATCGTTGTTATTGCTACCCGCACGTTGTGTAAACTTTAATGTTTTGTTCACGACTGACACCAGCAAGCGAACCGTTGGCACGTCGCAACATTTCTTCTTTCGTAACCGTTTATCGGACTTAACGTTGATAGCGGCTTGCGTAATTGCTGTCTGTCTTCACAAATACGTCATTAACTGACTTGTTAAGATTTGTTTTCGGCCTCCTTAAGATTGCAGGTGCAGACCTCCTGTCTCAGGAATAACTAACCAATCTCGACAGTGCCGATGGCAATGCGATCCAATAGTTTCTGCGTTAGACAGAATGTTAGACAACTTCTTTAGACGACAAATCAAATGGTAACTGAGATTGGAACGCCATTTTCGATGGAACCTGATTCCCTGAATCAAGGCGGCGTTCCAACATTGCACACTCATCATCATGATAACAGCCGTGAGTCTAATCAGAGGTACTGTGGCCGGGGTCACTGCTCATCTCAACAGTGACGTGAACTATCCTAGAAGGAGCGTTGCTGAAAAGACTCAACAATAATGATAAAAACTAAGCAGAAGTACTAAAAGTGATATGGATGCAAGTGCGACATTGATTGAGGCACATCACCATCTCGGAAAGCGTCTCTAACCAGTGATTTGAGTGATCACAAGGACCTCAGCCAGGCAGGCGATACCTACCCACTTTCGCCAGTGGAGCATTCAGGGTCTTCATATTTTGTCAACACGTTGTTGCTTGACCACCGGGCAGCTTCACGCAACCGTTAGTGGTTTCAGAACATAGTGCCCGGTACCGCAAGCGCTCGGCTGCCATACGGAGTACGTGACCCAACCATCGCAGACTGTGCAACGTGATTAGTTGACCAACTGATCACGCGTCTCGAGCGTTTTAAAATACGTGCAGGCGAACGGCCGTATTGCTTACGTGATCAGTCCCTTTAATGACAGCAAATTGGCGCAGGCGACGATGGTCAAACGCAGTAAATGTGCTTGTATCTTCGTTGCACATAAGCCACATTTTCGAACTATGGAGTAAAACAGAACGTACAGTCGTTGTATACACTTCATTTCAGCGACAACCGAACGTCTTCTCGACTCCGTAAATACACACTGCTCCCTTGGTCAGTTGTATCAAGTGATATTCATTCATTCTCTAGAAAGCACAACTGGTTACGCAACATATATAGGTTGTTCCACTGGAGTATGCGAAAATGTAAACAAAAATAGGTTGCATGCTCTTACTTAGCACGTATACAACCTTGCCGATTCTAAGCAAGATTGACGGTTATAATGCGCTCTTTACGCCACTCAGTTTACGGATCACGACTCCAGCCATCTGTCCGCCCTTGTGACGCAGCTTCATGTTAGCCCGTTTTTTCTAACATTGCTGCAATTTTCGTCCATCGGTACAAATGTATATAGCTTTTAACTTATCAGTGTTGACATTCTGCACTGAGTACTATTAGTTTTTCAACTTTATCGCAGTTTCTTTGGATTACTCAACACTTTCATTGTCGACACCTCTCTATATATAACGTTCCATCTTAACTTTTCGAGTTAAATTCTTGTTCCTCCATCGAACGCCTGAATCATTTTCCTGCAAACCGACCCCGGGGCATTATCCTCTTGTCATTCAGCTTGTGAATGAACTTCGTTTAGATCTCGCCTGTCCATTCAAAGACTGCACTAATCGAACAGTGGGTGTCACAGAACGCAACTGTTTAGACATGGGACCGCATGCACGAAGATCACTAAGCTAAGGTTAATGGTATTGACAGTGTTTGTGCTCTGCTGGTTAATCATTCCCGGTTTTACTTCGAAGTTCCTGCCATCTTCGAACGGTGTTTTGTAGTTCGCAATTTTTCTTGAAAGCTTCATTTTGTTTTCTCACTTGTTTCTCTTTACAGGTCGCTTGCAGCCGAATGGGGTCGTTTCGGACTGCGCTTCAACGCGATCGCTCCAGGCCCTATCCACACTGAGGGTGCGTCCTCAAGGCTGGATCCGACCGGGCAGCTGAAAGCTAAACTGTCTTCACGAATCCCGGCGAAGCGGTTGGGAACAACACAAGAACTGGCGAACCTAGCCATGTACTTGCTCTCCGACTACTCCAGCTGGATGAATGGTGAGGTAAGATAGCGCCAAACTGTGACTTTTGCCGAGCCATCAAAGATATCCTAAGTCTGAGTTTGGAGAAAACAGTTAGAACACAAAAACTGGCAGATGCATTTCGTATTGACGCTTCAGTACCAAATTCACAATAACATGGACGAGTTTTTTTTATAGCGAACAACTAGGGGGGTGGATAATCAATAAACGGGTTAGGGTAGATCTTTAAGTCCAGAGTGCGGTTAAGTTCACGAACACTTGTTTCTGAATACAGAGAGCTGGCTTGAATCGATTGATTGCGACTGTTTCAGCAAACCGTAAGAATCTTTGGTTAGTATGACGTAAGAGAATTCTGAATACACAAGACTGAATTGAACCAATCTTGCTAACGAATTGATGTGCTCTGTAGACGTTCAGTCACTGTTCACAAATTTTCCGCTGCACAGAACGATTGACTATATTTGTAAGTTCGTTGAAATGAGTCACAGCTCGTTGCCACTTCCAACCGACATATTGAAGAAAACTTTGCTGCTCTTTACTGAAAATGTCAGTTTTCATTTTCTCGAGCAGTCCGACTGTCAGATAGACGGAGTAGCCATGAGAAGTCCACTTGATCCCATCTTAACAGACTTTTTCATAATAAAACGGAAATAGTAAGCGTTATATTACTAGCGTTACGTCGACAACATTAATATTCAGTCGATCTAAACAGATGATTGATAACCTGGTGCAACGTCCAAATAGTTGTTACCCTAACTTGAAGGTTACTTGTGAATTTGAGGCCAACAACTGCTTACCATTTCTAGATATACTCATAAGTCGCCGAAAAGATGACTTGGTTAGAAAAACTGTATATAGGCAATCCACGCGATCTGGTCAATACTTAAACTTCAGCAGTTTCACACCGGTCCAACATAAACGAACCCTAGTGAATACTCTGTTCACACGAGGAAGGCGAATCTGTACGTACGACAGCCTTGCGGAAGAACTAGAACTGATTACTTCTGTCCTGCAATCAAATGGTTACCTTCGGAAGGTTCATAGTTAGGCAGAGTAGGCAAAAAGTACCACCCGAAGAGATGGTCACTGGAGAGAAGAAGGTCTACATAGAGGTGCTCTTTAAGAGTGATTAGACCATGCATCAAACATAACGGTTGAAAAATTCAATTAAGCGAACGTCCAATGGAGCTGAACTAGACTTAATGACCTATCCTAACTCGCTTATTGATTATCCCGCCCCTCTAACTGTTTGCTCTAAAAAAAAACCCACCCATGTATTTGTAAATTCGGTGCTGAGGAGTCAATATGAGATGCATTTACCAGTTTTCGTATTCTAACTGTTTTGTTCAAACTGTTCAAGGGAACCAGTTGTTTTAAATCTGAGTTGTTCCATCAACGCCTACCCCAAGAATTGTCTACTGCTCCGTAAAGTTGTTTCAGTAAGTGTAGTCCATACGAACTTGATAAGGTCTAGCACTAAACCACAATAAGTACTTTTACTGCTAGAATCACAACCAAGTTGTATGTTCGTATTTTGCGTATAGTTAATATCCGTGACCACCGGCGAAGTACTTGACATCTGTTTTGACTTCACTATCTGATTAGCACCATACACTTCAGCGAATCAAACCCATGACTCATCGATACGCATCAAAATGGTGTGTGACCACAGAGTAGTAGTTCAAGCAGTTATTCGCTGCACTGCAGGTTGGTTATAGGGACTAACGTCTTCAATTGTTGTTCGTAGATTTCGATTTCAAGATTTAATTGCGCTGACGTTTATACACTGATTGCCACTACCGCTTTCTCCCCTTCCATGATTTTGTCCTTCCGCATGTAAACAATTCCAACCTCACCCGATTTTAGTGTTCAGCAATTTTGACTCCCACTTCTGTTGCATCATGTAGCTGCCCTAGTACATGTCGTACTCGACGCGATGCTTGATATTTGATTCAGAAGCTCCCTTTTTAATTTCGCTATTCTGTACTGTTTATCGAACGCAATTATTCACAGAAGTTTCTGTTAAGGTACGGACGAAATTTCACCACATGGGACCTTTTATGTATGAATTCTGGCTTTTTCCGGAGCTTGTTAAAGGCGAATAAGCGGTCGTGGACAGTGAGTGGTAGCAATACCAGCGCGTGGTAGATTCACAGTTGGCCGCCGGGTCTCTTGTAAAATGTCACAAACATTGACAGTATTACGACGTAGCGTATATTACCCTGCCACAAAAGAATTTCAGATGCTCCAGCGGAAACACATGGGCTCTTGAACATAATGTCATCCGTCTGACATACAGACATCTCCAATCTTCACCGATCATGGACAAACCCGGAGAAAGGCGTACGAATCAGCTCGGTGATCACCGGTTCCAAGGGATAGGCAAGGTGTGCGGGTGCCTTGAATGACGAGTGAACAAATTTGGTCACCGGCCTCCGGCAACAGGAGGCATGCATCTCAACAGCCCTGTCGCTCTTGGACTCCCTGGCCGAACAGACCTACCACATCAAATCCGCCCTTGATAGTTAATCCTTGAACTGCTGCCGTAACCTCATGTAGGGTGCATTAGGCATCCGAGGTGGATAAACCCCGTCAGAAAGACGTATGAATTGAATCCCTACTAGTCACCTGTCCCCAGTGGACTGCGAACTCTATGCTTCGCCTCGCTTCCTTGTGGGCCGGAGTCCTTTTGAACCGAAGATTCCAGGTAAGATCACTCAAGCCAACCCTCTTCTTCGGCCTGAGCAACCGAGAAGTATTCTGCCCTAAAAATTATGGACTCAAACTCATCATGCCTTCCTGTCAAATTTCTTTAATCGAGGTGTCGACGACCGACTTTGTTCCCATGTTATACCTGGCCGCACCAACCCAATTTGTCTCCCTAATCCCTCTTTTATCGAACACCTCTTTATTTCGTGACCCTCCAAATCCGTTTTCGCACACACACCAGCAACTCACGCAATCTGCCGTCTGCGGCGAAATTCATAGCCAGAATAATAGTGAGTCAAACACCAGGGTTCCTTTGACTGGAGGGCACAAGCTCCTACCCGCCCCCCCTCAAACACCATGTAAGCTTGCCATCTTCACTTTCCGAACACTTACGCAAATATATTAGCAGGCAGCTCATGCACGTACTTTGGAGACCCTTACCATCGATGTCTGTCGTCTTGCCGAAACACGGTTTCGGGATTCTAGCTCAATACTGTGTCTTCAGTCTCTGTCAGGCGCTTCACGGTTGCAATGTGTGCTTGTATGGAAACCTTGCTACTTAAGTCACTGGCGAGGCGGGTGTTGGAACTGTCCTAAGCATGTACGCAGAGAAGACGCTGCTTGACTGGACACCCGTCAACAGTAGCCTTTGCACTGTCAAACTCAAGGGTACGGTTAGAGCATTGAGAGACATCCATCATAAACGTTATCTGTTTGTCGTTGCGACCTATTTTCCCGCAGACTGCAGTCCAAACTTCGAAGATAATTTTTATCACCAGTCCACTAGTCTTCTACACACCGCGCGGTGCACCGACATTGTGGTTACTGGCTGGAGAATTGAACGCGGAAGTAGGTAGGCTAAGCGCTGACGAGCGTGACCTAGGTAGCCCGCACTATTACGATAATCGTCGAACAGACAACGGTAAACGTTTGTTGCTGCTCTGCTGATAACGGTACTAATTTTCTACGTTTTGCGCGTCAGTGCGCCACCTGGCGACCTTCGTCGCTGAGTCAGTCGTGGACATGGATTGATCACATGGCCGTCAGTTATCAGTGGCATAGCTGTTTCCAAGATTACAAGTCAATCTGGAGCACCCGCCTAGATTCTGCTCATTCGCTGTTATGTGCCAAGTTCGCTTTGCGTTTCGATCGGAGGCCTCTTCGCCGTCAATCACAAATTGATGTATCTAAACTGTGAGAACCATAGTCGTTTTAATCTTCCAGTGTATGCCTGCCTCTAGTCCGAGTCCCCACTCATCAGACGACGTTGGGCATATATACGGCGTGGAATGCATAAGTGCGGTACTGACTCGTGTTGTGTTACCGCTCATTCAGCTGCCAACCGTTGGGTCTCTCTGCAGTCACTGAACTTCTCGGCGTTCGCGGGAATATTCCATCCGGCAACGAGTACAACTCGGCCAGCAAAACTACTCTCATTGAGCAGTAGACAAGATCCTAGGGTGTGCCATGACATACTGTGTATATGATGGTGTGGATTTGCTCCGGGCAATCGACCTCCATACACAGAGTATGCAGACGATATCGCCCTAATCTGTAGAAACTCATAAGGAACCCAGAACGTCTCAGACTGATTAGAGACTTCGGTTCGATATGGCGTTTGCACCTATTAAATGCAAGGTGCCGTTGCGAGATTTACAGGACTCTCTGCCTACCCTTAACCTTGATGTTGAGCGGTCGAAAGTAGTCCAGAAGTTTAAGTATTTTGAAAGCTGTATAAGCGTTGGTGGGTTGTCTAATGAGATGACAAATCACACTGCGAAGGCTCACATGACGTTCGCCAACTGACGTCATCTGTGTCGTTGGCATGATCTCAGTCTCTGTGAAAGACGGAGTGTAGAGTGCCACCTTAAGGGTTATCCTGTTGCACAGCTCTCTGGCCTGGTTCATTCGCGCGAAGAACGTTCATAGAATATCTGTGTTGGACCATCGATATCTCTGATACATTAATGGCGTGTGTTGGGAGCATCATTTCGACAGTGACGAGGTTCGCCGACGTGTCTTCGGAACGAATAAACTGTGTCAACCCGTAAGCATATTGATGTCTGTTTTGTAGGCTTCGCCACGTTTTACGAATGCTAACTCACTGTCTACTACATCGTGCCTTATTTGCGAATGTTGGGATAGGTTGGGAACGGCAGCCCGGTTCTCAGTGCATGATTTGGACTCGGAGTATTGAGGCACATACTTCGAAGTTTGCTTCAGTAAGATGCTCCCGACTTCCTGGCTGTGGTCCGAAGGACAATGAACAACTTTGTTTGAGGACGCTGTCTGATATAATGAACAACAGAAATGAATTGCGATCGTGCTGCGAGTCTCTGTGTGCATCATTAACATTTTCTTCCTTATCCCTGCACATTTGCCTCCGTCCTCCTCGCCTTACACATCACCTTTTTGTCATATTTTGGCATGCTTGCTACTCATTGTGTTTTTTGCATGTTAACTATGTTAGAGGAAACCGTTAATACAAATGAATGTACTCGAATCCTTCGTTGGTAATTCTCCTACCCGATATTTCGGGTGACTGGACATGATTCTGCTTTGGGCAAATTATTGTCATTGAATTAGCCATTGAATCACAAGGTCGCTTTCTCTGCTATTGTCCGTGTTTGAACGACTCAACACCATCGAATTCATGTGATCTAGTATATCGTGTATTGTCGAACTCGTGTACACTTTCGGAAATAGTGTGCCAACAGAATTCTCCTTACACAGTGGTTGTCAAGCAGCGCGTCATCTTAATGTATTCCTCTCGTTTTTTGATATCTTCACTTTGCGCAGATTGTTCGTTTCGATGGCGGTGAATTGCCTGCGATTTCGGGCGAGTTCAATGCCCTGTTGGAATTGTTCACTCCCGATGATTGGGACGTCATCGAACGTCTTGTACGTGATCGACAACGGTCCACATGAGTCATATGTCATTGCTATTTCTATCTTTCACACATTTTGCATATTACGATTTTAACCGGTGTATTTTATTTTATCGAAGTCTGAGGTCTGAACCCTTTGTTTATTTTTGCTTCCCATTTGTGATTCATTCCAACAACAGTTTGTGATCCATTCCTCTTCAGTCATATTTTAGACTTACGCCCATAGGGCGTCTGTAATTTTTTTTTGCCTTCCTGTGTTTGTTCATTTTCTATTCAGTGTAAACGAGTTGTAATTCTTACTATTTTGTTCATGGTATGTAAATAAACTTGACGATAAACGCTTTCAGTATTTCGTCATTCCATCCGGTAAATTACTGGGAATCAGCGATTTTCGACAGGCACAATTATGTTCCCGTACTTACAGTCTTGTGTATTGCAGTGTTCGAACACCACCCAGATAAATCGTTTCGGTGAGCTATTTTAAACTGAACAGATATTCATCACGGTATCCTGTTGTAGTATGCTTTTGACGTCTGTAACAGTTACCATTTGTTGAAGCAAGGCTACATCCCGAATGTCTTCACCTATTTTACTCTCCCACGATAAAAGAGCGAGTGAGTAACTACAGCCAGACGTGGCATCGAGAAAAGTTAAATCGCAACCTATTCGGTTATTATCATCCCAAACAGTCATGATACGTCATCCTGATTTATTTGGCTTGTTGTTGCAATGCTCGAACTAGGTGAAATACGATAAGGACTTTTAGAACTTGTCAGAGCTTGTCGTATTAAATTAACATGTACAACCTCAGAAAATTTGTTACGGATATTAAATGGCTTGTATTGTAATCTGGATGATTTATAAGTCATTTTGAACATGAAATGCCTCGCCCGACTTGCGTAGTCCATTTGACCAGGGCAGATTGGAATATCCGAAATCGATGATAACTGACCACACAAAAGATTTTGGGTTGCCAGCCGAGGCTGACATTTCGATTGCAAAGGTTTGATCCAAAAATTGACTGGCTAACTTCCATCGTTCCTTTAATTTGTGGTCTGACTGGTTGTCATTAATATTGGACCGATTGATCCCTTCTATTTTTGATCCCGTGGATACGTGAGTGACATATTTGTAATACTCAAGCGTTGTGGGATGGAGAACACAAATGTGATAGTTAGAAATACGCAGTGGTAATCTGAAATGTACCTGGCTCTAACACAGAGCCAGCTTCTACACAACAGTAATAATGCAGTATGTTCGCCAACCAAATAGTAATGTAACTAGTATTATGTACGTAGTAATTATTCATGCGGTGTAACAACAATAGCACATAATGTTCACTTCTGAACTACAATCAATACACCCGCCTCAGTTCGGATGAAAGTCTGGGTTGTTGTAGTGCGGACGTTACCCACTCATGCGCTTAGGAGTCCTTGTCTGCGCCGGCTCGATTTCAGGTACTTCAGTAGCTGAATTCAAATCAGAAACGAACTCATACAGAATTTTCACTGTCAGAAGATTCAACGGATAATGCGAAATAGAGCTTCGAAATCTCCATCTACTTAAGAAGGACCAGAATTAATAGCAAAAAATGGACATGAGTAAGTGACATTCTATGTATCTGTGAGTGAAAATTCACAGTTGCCAAGACTAGGTCAAACATGTCCAGTAATACCTTCTACAGAAATATCGACAGGCTTCAACACAACAGAAGGTTTTAGCCGCTTCATGCAATCAAGAGAAATAGAAGATTCAACACCACCAATGTCATCAACAATGAAATGTTTTATACCACTGTTAACAGAAAACGAGTGTTATATGGCACGTAGAATCAACGGAATTAGTAGGAAGTACAATAAAAACCATGGATGGAGAGTCAGACGAAATTCTTTGCTCCTCTAATGAAGTCTTCGACAGACGGTTTGAATGTCACTTGTCTTGCCATATTTATGGCATTTGACATTGTGAGATGGTCACGTAGATCGAGAATGTTTATGATCGCACGATTTACAGTTATCCCAGTGCTGGACAGAACTCGAATGATGTGGTTCAACTGCTGCACTTCTGTGATACGTTACATTTTTAAACTGCCTTTGTTGTTGGTGTGCCTGCCTCTCAGCATTGTTCGCATCGTATTACAAATTGGTTGTTCCTTCACCGCGGCCATACCATCCTGAAATTGTTCACCGACAGCTCTGTCAGTTTAGAGAAATGCCTCCTTCAATAGTAACAACTTTTTCTGGAGACCAGGGGCATTGATTCCTGCGACTATTCTATCTCTTATCTGTATCTTTAATTGACCGCCGAAATCACATCTTCTTGTTTCAGTTTGAAGCTGACGAATAAAAGCACGGATTTCTTGGTTGTTTTTCCCACTAGGGTATGGAATTTCGCTTTTTCAGTGGCTTCAAAGTTGACAGACTGAACATGCTGGAGTAGCAGATGCTTCGAAGAAGCGTACGGAAGTAGAAGAGGCTAATCCGAAAAACGCTAGACTTTCAATCAAAACATATGCATGCATGTCAGTGACCGTGAAGAAATGTGGCATTTCCTTCCCCTTTCATATGCACCAAATTTCAAAGCGTTCCAGGTAATCTTCGGTTTCCCGTGAACCCGAATGGATGTTCAGGTCTTCTAAATTTAAAAAATCTACCATGAAATATATTAACCGCGACGTCAGTTGTGGTAGTTAGAAATGCGTAATAGTAGTCGAAAATGTACTTAGTTCAAACCCAGTGCAGTAGTAATAACGCAACACGCTAGCCAACGAAATCGTAATGTAATTAGTATAGTGTACGACGTAATTATTCATGCAATAAAACGATAGTAGCACAACGTTCGGTTAGGAACTACATTCACTACGATCAACGTACTTCTCAGTCACATTGTTGGCGACAACAAGTTCATCATGGAAACGGGAAACGACAACAAGCTGTCCTTCCTAACTATTCAGATTGACCGAAAACATGGTTGAATGCTCATGACTTAGGCGTATCGAAAACAAACATACGGACCAACTCCTCAGTTTTCACAGCAACCACTCAAACTGCCACAGAGAAGAGCTGCACCTGAACTGTTTGGAAAAGTAGGAACAAGCTGCACTACCGCACAACTTAGAATGAACAGATGAACCATATCTACTGGGTATTTCTTTGTAACGAATATCCACAGTTTTATCAGATACAGTTTACTACCAAAGAAAACGACTTTAAACTCCACGGAGCAATTAACAAATCGGAGTATTTTGCTACACATTCAAAAAAGTATGGTAAGTGACTGTAAGATTCGTGCAATAACATGACATCACAGTACCACATAAACCAAGCGTGACCATATCCAAAATACCTTCGACATCAAAAAGACAGTTGATCGGAAAAGTGGACGTAATGTATAAAGTCGAATACAATGACAACAAAATGTTGGCCAAACCGGACGGGAGCTATTTACACTCATCTATGAACTTGAATAGACTGTCAAGAGATGCCCATTTTTCTTGGTCTCCATCCACGAGGATCAAAGTGGGTACATGTTCAACTTGGATACCGCAGAGGTCCTTACTTACGCAAACGCCAAACTGGCTGAATTTGTCGTTGGTCAACAAAATTACATTTTGCAGCTTGAGTTTAAAGTTGAAAGATAAATGCACTGATATTCTAGTTTTCTTTTCTCAATAAATTATGAAGTTTTGTTTTTTCCGCAGCTTAAAAGTTGACAAGTTGAATATGCTTAAGTAGCGGATGCTTTAAAGAAGCATACAGAGGTGAACTAAGCGAAACGTTGAACGCTAGATTTTCAATCGTAGTATATGAATTCTTGCCAATGTGAGAAAACGAGATGTTCTCCCACATTTTACGCGTAATACACCTAATTTCAAAACGCCCCCAGATGGTCTTTCATATCCATTGAACTTCGGTGAGTATTTAGATTTCCAAGATTGCAAAAATCCATCATAAGAAATCCATTGACCACGACGCCAGAGGTCGTGGTTTGAAATACACAATAGCAATTGCAAATGTACTTAGCTCAAACCGAGAGCTAGTTCCCACGAATAGGCAAATGACCCGTAGGAATTACAATGTAATCCGTATTACGTACAACGTCGTTTTTCATTCAGTTCAACAACAGTAACACAAGGTTCAGTTACGAATTACGATCATTGTAATATTGAGCTTCGTTGACCTTCACCAATTGCATCGCTCAAACCCTTACGCATTAACGATGTTATCTCGTTTGATGATTAAACATTTTACAATCTAAATACCAGGCTTAGTGAACAATCGAAGACTGAAGACATCAACCCTAGCTTCCAGTTTCATAACCATTCTCAACAATCACGGACTACGCCCAAGCAAAGTAGATTTGTAGGTATGTCGTGCCATAGTTTGGTGAGATGAAGCGATCAAATGATACTATTCACACCACCATTCAGAAGTCAGGGCCAGGGCATAGATTTTGACATTCAGATGTCCGCTGGAAAAGTACAGGAAGAAACATCGAAGTACAGCGTCGCGTGAAATGATTCTTGGTACTCAAAAGAACTGAGCATTGAAATCTGTGGCAACCGTGACCGTCTGGGCCCAGTACCTTACGCAGATGAGTGCTTTCGTTTGTTGTTTTGTTGAAACGCATAACCCACCTGCCAGTTTCTTGAATAAATAATCGTTGTGCCATCCGCGTTCTTGGCTCACAACAGTAGTACAAATTTCAGTGACAGTAGAAGCTGAAAACTGCTACTGTTTGTGCAAATTCAGACCGGTGGTAGAGAAAATACTACGTCCACGTTGTTGGTGCCCACTAACACTACCAATCATACAGACTGCTTAGGAACTTGTGCGCTACCTGGCCCGTTTGGTGGCATCGTGTGGTCTATGTTTAGAGCGACTAGTAGTAAGTGTTGGTAATTCTTCGTTTTAACCATTTTCATAGGTTGTGCTTCCCTCAGGATGAACCTGACTGCTAACCGCACGATGAACAATGCATGGGATTGACAAATACGCAACCTCATTGAAGTGAGTTTGAAATGTACTTAGACAATGAAAAAGTTATTCGACAGTGACTGAAGTTCACTCTCAAGAGTTTCATTATTCAGATCACAGACGATGTCTGCAAGCAACTTATGAGAAAAGCTTGATGTCACGGAGGCCCTTGTATGTGAGTACCAAGGTCCGATTGCATACGCAGCAAAGTCGATACGATACATTGTCGCCGTACCATGCTCTTGTTGCAAATAAAAAGGAAAGTTACACGGTCCATGTTTTCCAGATGCTGCTGATTCAAGTTTGTATGTCAAGGATAACACCTTACTTGGACCCTGAACAGACATATTCAAGGTTTTCTTCGCGCAGTCTCATGAGAAATCTATCATTCAAGTCATTACCAGTTTGCCTTTTCGCAACTGCGTGGTTGACGCGTTACCAATCTACTGCTCAGCCTATTATGGAAGGACGCTATGTTCCGATACTAGATAATTGGTTGGTTAGGTTCTGTGTTGAGAATACAAACGCGCTCATCAGTAAAAAAAAAGACAACCGTTTCGTTCTGATACATCAAAATGAAGTCTACTTATTATGACGGCGTTTTTGGCAAAATTATAAATTTAACTGATTCACACGTGTTATTTTTCAATAAAAGAAATTTACTACTTACGAACAGTCCCAACAGTAGTCATAATCAAAAGTAGCACACTTTCAAACACCACATTCTCTGAATGCATGAAAATTTCTGAAGTTAGCTACACACGGTGTTTTCAACATCGTCAGTGGAAACAAGAACTGTCGAAAATAACCGACCTTACTGATATCGAAAAACAGGTGAATGGTTATTTAACCATCTGTCAAACTGTTAGTAATTCACTATAATCTTACTTCGACACGATGTTGCACCAGTCCCAATGACAAGTGAATTTCTAGCGCAACTGTTGTTCAATTAGACATCCACAAGAGATCTTTCTGAAAAAGGGCTGATGATGGGGATTGTCAAATCTGTTATCGTCAAAAAGGTTTTGCGGAGTGGTGTGGAACGTTCTAGACCGTAAATTGCGCACTGAGCTGCGGGAGCCTGCCTTGAATGCAGTGAGCGATCATATACGTGATGACCAAAAGCCGTTTCTGTTGTTGTTTCAACGTCAGATGTTACGTAACTAGTTTCCTTCCAAATTAACAAATCTACCACATTACTTAACGGAAATACTGGGTGGTTGACTATTTTAATAGTTTGACAGCTGTAGTAACCAGAACAACAGTCCCAGCGCCTGCGACATTTGACTTCACACTAGGAACCGAATCATAGCAGAGTCTTGTATTCTTACAGAAAACACGCCTCAACTCCCAAATGGATTACCATAGTGCCGGATACATCGGAAGGATGCATGATTCATTTTGCAGCTTACAATCAATGAAAAAAAATAAACAGGCCTCATCTGCTATCAAACTTTGCAGACCCTAAAATCGTGTTCCCATCAGGAGTTTGGGTAGAGATCATTTGTAGCAAATCGTCATCTTGAGAGGGTTGCCCGTACGAACAAGGAAATTGCAAAATAACCTTCAGGTATTCTATTCAACTTTCGTTCTATTTTGTAAGATGGCAGTATCGATAAATCGAATCGTGTTGTCAAAATCAGCATTTCACTGTGCACTCGTGGGAGATCTTCACTCCCACCACTGCAGCCAAAACAAAGTGTCAGCTAATACTGCTTCATTCTGTACACTTTTCTCGCGAACTCTAGAAACGCAAATTGCAAGACGTCGCTCATCTGACCTCGACCAAAACCATCCTCTGGAGTGGCTGGATTGAAATAAAATTGTACATCTGCAGTTATTTCTAATTTACCCGATATCGCAACCCCATAGACGTTCCTGATTCTACACTAGGTCGACTGAACTATTTGGACTTGGTTTAAACAGGTCAAAATTTGGTTCCCAGTCACTGCCGAATCCATCACTATCTGTTTGGGAACATTGTAGATGGTAATCAGAACAAGAATGATGCAATCACCTCTAGTGAAGAATTATGAACAAACGATTGTCTCGCACTCCCGGGGTTGTTTTGGCGTAATTGTGAACACCCCTCACGTTCATGTCTGCTTAGAAATTAGATTTCAAACCTATTTATTTTCGACTGAAGTATAACATAACAGGTGTGACATGAAGTCGAAAGAATGAACCTGACTATTGCATTGTGTTCCCTTGGACAGAAAGTACACCTCCGTGCGTCCGAAATAAGATTTATTAATCTTATTCTACTCAAGGAATTCGAAAAGCACGTTATCCGCTCCGTTAACTCACGGCAAGCAGTAAATGCTAGACTTTTTACGAGCGTGCAATTCAACCAATGTATTATGCACACAACGGTGTTTCTTCCACGTTCATCGTGTAATAGTGGAATTAGCTCCCGCTTTTCTGCACACGAGCCCAAAGTAGAATTGAGGAACTCCAATATGAGGGACGCGCAGGATCTCAAGGTTGATCACATGTAGACGTAAACAAGGCTCATCGATTCAGAAAAGAAATGGAGGTACGTATGTAGAGATTTCCTTATTTTGTTTACAAACAATGCTTCATTCCTGTACAACAATCTTTTGGGTCACTTTTGCATGTTGTTCAGATTGATAAAAGTGACCTTGTAATACAATACAAATTTTGTGCACGTCGGTCTGCTCTTCTCTTCGTTGCGCAGTCGTTTGACGACACTACACGGACCTATTATCCAATTTTTTTTTAGCTCCGTTGTACCACGAACATCGTCGCATCCCGGATCGTGTTTCAGCAGTCCACGGCAAATCTGTGATATTACCCGCTTCCGGATACTGGTAATTTGGAATATTGTGGTGGTCATCTCTGACACTTGTGAACACTTTCCTGTGAGTCAAATCCTTTTGATTACCGTAACTTGCTGGAACCTTGTAACTATTTGGTCTCATTCGTTCATTTCGTTATCACCGATAGCTTAGTGAGGTACAGTCGCATTTACCTAGTCTATTCTGTAACTCGTCTTGACTACTACACACATGATCTAGTGAAAAATTGAAGTGGCAGTCAGGTTGAGTGCTTTGTAAGGATAAATCAATACGAGTCTGTCATCTAAGTCAGCGGACGTAGGAGACTGGTTAGCATCACGGGGACAAATAAGATATACAAAGGTGCACCGTCCCAACGACACCCACTTGTTTGCGTAGCTAACTGCCTGGGTATCTAACACAAATCAGTGTTAGCTTCCTTCTGAAGATGCTCCATCCCAAATGGCAGGTTTTTTGTAACTGTTGCCTGGTGTTCCCTGCCTCTCAAGAACTCAGAGTTGCCGTTAAGCCAAACATGTTCGAGTCAGACAGCATAGAAGACTACTGAATTCTGTCCACAGCTCCATGCGAACAGTTTTCCTGAGCCTCGAGTTTTTGAACTATCTGGATCCGAAGCTAAACCACATTTTGATACAGTTATCTTGCATAAAGTATGCCCCGACAAGCCACAAAACTCACTTCTGGTGTTTTGATCCACTAGTTATTTTCAACCCCGTCTAAGCTAATTCCCCGTTTCAGTAATAAATAAGTACACACCGCTTGGTGAACTGTAATCCGACAAGCTGCTCTGATTAGATTTAAAAGAAACATCGTTGTATCCCCAATGCAGCTACCAAGCTAATCACACTTGTGATTCCCAGTCCAATAAAGCAACCGTTGTCCTTCGATGTAGGGTCTGCAGATCTTTGTCTTCAAATGCTGTGTGAGTCTCACAGTATTATGGTGTTTTCTCTAAATCTACATCCGTACGTCAAGTTAGACTAACTCACGAATCTTCATTTGCGCCTATGCCCAGGAGCTTTAGATCAACGCTTATTTACGATGGAATTTTCGTTGGCATCAATATTTTACACACGAACTGAACGACAAAGTGAATCAGTAGTTTTTAGTTATGAAAATGTGAAAAGCTACAGGCTGAATGTTCATTTGCTGAGTGGCACACAATGAGATATCAACTAATTTCTGTCTGACTATCTGTCCCATGTCTTCTGGCATTCAACTTCAAGCACTCAAACATTTTGTATCAACCTGGTACTGAACAGTGACCTGGAAAACTCTAATGGTCTCCCGTGTGCACAGAGCTGCTTATTTGGTACGTCCGAGTACGCAGCACACAACAACAAACGAGATGATGCTGGGGTATACACTTAGAAAATAAAGTTGACTTTCTTTGAATATCGGAACACATTGTCATACAACCCCCGACTGCGAAAGTTGAATAGAAAGAGGCCTCGATCTTAGCAGGTCATGCAGTGTTTTGCTACTGTACATAACGTAGATGTGTTGTCACTTAGCTGTTAGATCGCCCAAATTGGAAGAAAAAGGCGTCGGAGCAACCCGGACAAAGACTCAAAATGGTCAGTTTGAAAGTCTACTTCGTCAATCTTGAGCTACTTCGTTGCCGACAGCAACAATGGCGGATGGCATGAGAGTTAAATGTCACACATCCGTGGAGAAAAAACGTGCCCTAGGCAAGAAGTGGGAGGGGTGAGACATGTGTTAAAACCACCTATTTAAACTCAAACATTCAACATCAAGATGTCTATACTTTGCAAGAAAACTGTCGAGTTGCAGGTGAAAGGATAACCGCTTCCTCACGGTTTTTACTGTCCTGCTTTAATAGTGACCTTCACCTTACAGATAATTCTGCCAAACAAAAGCTACATTCACAACGTCCAAAATGATTAGCGACCATGCTTTTTTATGTATCCAGTCCCAGATTCTGTGAGTTGGGAGGGCTCCAGCACGGAAAATAAACCCGATGTTCGGTGTCTAACCCATTAAAAATGGACTCTTTTTCTACATCCTAATTAACCAATCACTCACCTCGCACCTTATGGCTCTGGTAGTCTAGGCCCGAGCAACATGACAGCCTACAGACAGTACGCATCATTGCATGACAACAGACACCTTACAGTGCAAACGTTTACATTTTTACCCTTATGACGCCTAAGTTTCAACTGAACTTCAGTTGTATTAGTGGTTCTGATCACTTCATCAATTATCCGTATGCTTGAGCTTGCACATAAAGTTAATCAGTAACTTCCGTTATTGTAACATACAAGTCCTATTGCTAGCCTCCAGCCCACACACGCCGGACTGGAGATGAAAGCTACACACCTCTCATTAATATTGAGCTGATAGTGCATGCGCTTACTAGATGCTATAGTAACAGTTGTCCAATCAAATTGTTTGATGACGACAAAGTATCTCATCTCCGTATCGGAGTATTCTCTTTACGAAACACCCCGCAGTACACAAAACAGGTGTTGGAGAAAATCTAAGACATCACATGAATACGGATGATACCACTGAAAACTGAGGGATGTAAAGCAAATCATAGTGCATATATAGTATATATGTGCAAAGTCACGTTAGGTTGATAAAAGGAGAGTGTTATGAGAACAGCAGACCAGATATGTCAAAAAATGAATGGGCCATTCAAAACAGAACAAACTACATAAAAAATTGAACGATAAGGCTAGACAGAAGAAAGAACAATTGGAAGACGTGTTGTCGGAGGTTAAACATCACTGTTCAGCGGCTGGGTGAGTAGAACAAACAGATCCTAGGTACTGATCTGCAGCATGCATGAACACAGCCAAGAGTGATAAACCTGTCCGCTCGTCCAACTTCCCACAGGTCCAGACTAGAATGCCGATCCGATGGGTTCTCGACGTACGGGGGTCTAAATGCGTAATCCAGAGCAAACTAGAAGGAAAATCGGATCTTGTGGTTAGTGTGTTGTCAGCGGGGGAAGGATTCATTCGGCTGGACTGGATGCGGATTTCTCTTCAACTGTGCTTGTTTCAGGCGGGTTGTCTGCTTTACAGAAGAGAGAGAGAGAGAAAGAAAGAAGCATGTGAAAAAATCCGTATCGGTCGACTACGTAAGCTGAGCCACATCGAAGTGTACAAACTAGGATACAAGGTTTCTCTGGGAGACCCTATCCCGTGCGAATGATTCAACAATCTGACTCATTTGGCAGTGAAGAGTTTGTATGGTCCGAGGACGTAGCGAATACGACATTAATGTCTGATTCTGAAGACTGCTGCGCGCAGTAGATGTATTCGAAGCTACATCAGGCTTTTGGGTGGTACCAAATGTTTTTCGACCGTACTGGATAATACACAGGTGGTCACGGCTAAAGTACCTTCGGGTCAGGCTCATGGCTTTTATGACGATGATGGCATGATATCGTATCTTGGTCAAATGTAAAATAAATACTCGGGCATGGATATCGTCTCATCCAGCAATGTGGCAGTTTATACTTTCATTTATTCCTTGATAACACGAATACGTTGCTGAGTATTCCAGCAGAAAAGTAACATAAAAAGTCATATGTGCACTAACAGGCATAAATGACAAAGCTACTTTTTAACACCACTTTTAATCGAATAATCATTAACACTAGTAAATAAAAAAAACTACGTCCAGGTATGCCAGAATCCTGGAAGTTATCAATCACGAATGTGGTTAACGTGATAAAAATGTATTACAGATGAGTAGTAGGGGATTTTGATTTTCATATAGACTGAACATCACCCACAATTGATCGGAGCTTTCGCATCCTCATTGACTTTCCAGTCGGCCCCTTTCGAAAAGAAGCACTAGACTCGAGTTTCGCTCTCATTAGAGCTCATCAGTAGTGCATATCATCGCCACTGCCGGGACTTGAACCACGGACACGCTGTTCATGAGGCAACCGTGTTTACCACTTCGCCACTGACCTCACATTAGGCACGACCGAATTATCGTATGAGCTCTAATGAGAGCGAAACTCGAGTCTAGTGGTTCTTTTCGAAAGGGGCCGATTGAAAAGTCTATGGGAATGTGTTGTAACTTGACATGCGGCCTACGAGCGCGTAAAACAGACAACGGAATGACGGTTAGTGGAACGGTAGATAACGGAACGACGTTCAACGGTCCTGAACGACGGACTACGTAATATGCAAGATTAATACAAATCTTCCCGGCCAACCCAACCACTTGAGGCTAACGAACGAACACAGAGAAAAGACTGGCCTCCGGACAGAGCTACTTTATGTCACTCAATCCGAAGACAGGACGGTCACACACTAGACCCCATTTAAAGGGTTTGTGACCAATGAGAAAACAAGGACAGAAGTGGACCAGACAAAGATCCAGACAGTAGCTTGACGTCCCAATTAAAAGTACGTGCGTGTGTGCGAGGCGCCAGACATTGGCATAAAGGTTGAGAACGCACGTGATGGGTGAAGTGGCACATGACCGTGCCGACTATGAAGGTCACTACAGTCGGTAGTGAGTTAGGCCACTGCGATGGCAAATAAAACGGTATTTTCGGGGAATTGAGTTCTTCCCCGACAGAATGCGACACCTGCGATCAATTGTGAGTGATGTTCAAGTTGAAATTAACCAAATCCCTGACTACTCATCAGTAATCTAAAATATCGCCTAGCAGGCTTAATGAGATCGGAGATTTCGACCTGTCTAGGAAGTCCTAATCGCGGGGTTATCGATTGGAGTTAACAGACAGTAACTGTGTCTCCTCTTGAGGCGATCGGGTAACCTGATCATTACTCACAAGCGAAAGTGGTTGAGTGTTCACATACGATAATTCGGTTGTGCCTAATGTGAGGTCAGTGGCGAAGTGGTAAACACGGTTGCCTCATGAACAGCGTGTCCGTGGTTCAAGTCCCGGCAATGGCGATGATATGCACTACTGATGAGCTCTAATGAGAGCGAAACTCGAGTCTAGTGCTTCTTTTCGAAATGGGCCGACTGGAAAGTCTATGGAAATGTGACAGCTGCGATCAATTGTGGGTGATGTTCAATCTATATGAAAAACTGTATTATTTAAATATTGGGACATGTTCACCCGTGACAACACATTCTATCACAAATAATACCACGATGCACAAGTCCAGTTAAATATTGTTCGCTCTCGGTTAGTCACCATAGCCAACAAACGCTATTCCACTTGATAGATCGTCGACAACAATATATCAGCGGTTGATGTCGACGCCTAATTGCTACACAGCCATAAAAAGAAAACGTCTCATATCAGAAAGAAGAGAGACGGAATTTAATTCCTAAAACAAAACTCAAACAACATCAAATGTCTAAAATTGCGACTAGACAAACGAGGTGCACATGAGAGTAAGGGGGCGCCCATACTTCACGCTTCCGAAAATTCCTGCTGTTTCAATACATAACTTGTCCCTGTTGAGTAAAGAAATCAGCTGAAACTGACAACGTTCAAGTCAACAAACGTGATTAGAGCCAGCTCTCCATGCATCTTCAGCAACATTGAGCAAAGACGATTAATGCGATCAACTACGGTCACTGTATGCTACACCGCTGGGTTGCATCATCTGCAAGGAAAATTCGATGCGGTAGACAGTCAGGTGATGCTTTTCTTTCAGAGCCAGACCATCTGCATCTGTTGATTCATTGGGATGACGCGAATAAACTCGTTCGACCCTCACTGTCAAATGATCGATTCTTAACCTGTTGGTGTCAATCGAATTGTGTGATTAATTGCAAATAGTGATTGCCAAACATCTTAAAAGGGTTTGCGTCCTTTATCACAAACGATCACGGTTCGCGGGCGTAGAAATAACAACGGATAAAGATCGCCACACGGGAATTCCTCTTAGTGACAAGAAACGGCTCCAGCTGAGAACAATCAGTCTCTACTTCCTTCTCTGGACCTCGACTACGGTGTATAAGGCTTTAAATACAACGCGACCAAGCAACAGCTCAAAAATCGATCGCAAACTACAAATTAGGTGAACGTTAACGGAGTAGGCATCTTAGACAGGAGTATCAGACTCACCTATCATTCTTAGTACTAATCGTCAGTAGTTCGCAGCCACATATACGCTTATCTTCACTCGCGGTCGAAACGCAAGCAGAGTGAAAACCACTCCATCAGTCTCACGCTATCATTGCACCTAAAAAGCCTATACGTAACCTCATGTGAGCAGCATTTACATTGCTAATCAGTATACCCTAAGGTGGGGAAAGTAAACAACACATTCCACAAACAGTAGCCGTAGGACAATTCGTAGTGTTTCTTTCAAAAATCCCACTGTCGCTCAGACGACAGTATCGTATAAACTCGTTAACGTAATATGCCCGGTGATATGGTGGGAATGTGACCTGTAAACGAATCACATTGGCCAGTGAGGAATCCACCACTGTGTGGCAGTACTATCACGTGTTGCAACTTAATAACTGGACTGGTTGCACAATTGATTTTCCCACGAAAGTTGTATGTTATGATATACATATAGTTCAGACTAAACATTTGCTAGCTGTCGGACTGGCAACTAATGAACCTGGTGGGTCGATAAGTCAATGTCACATGAGCTACCTTCGCATGAGTACAGACTCACATTCATACATACTCTGGTTCCACCACCAGACTATCACAGTTACAAACAACCTGCCCCTTACGTGATAATACTTTGTTGCCATATCGATGAGTTAATAATTCACAAACGACGGTAAAAGGTTTGAGCATCCGTTGTACAACATGGGGCGAAACATTAATACAAAGCAATAGCCCCCCCTAGTGGAACGAATGCTGGCTATTCGTACGTCTTCGACTGAGAAGCATCCAGCAAATTGTGTCCTCTGTCGAATTTCAAAATAGTGCTCACCATATCGCCTGCCAGAAACCTTAGGAGATACCAAATATAAAGGTATATATATCTGGTAGGAACCGCTTAGATAAATTATGTATCCTTATAAATTTTATCTGAGGATTGCACAAAGAAAACTTGTCAAATCCCTACAAGTTGCCATGGCCGTAGCTACGCCGGACGACCCACTACACACAAAATTCTTATTCTTTATTTTAAGCTAGTTTGGTTTCTTACGTTCTGTATTATATAAATTTGTGAAATGTAACACTGATTAATCTGTCGACTGATTTACATCAATGATCATTTTGTTTTGCAATGCACTTGCTCGCTTGACTAACTTGTATATTGCGTTATCGCATCAGTTTTATCATTTTATTTATTAGATTCGGTTTGAGATGCCTAAGTGTGACAGTGAAGCATCTATACGGACTGCTAATGTGTTTTGTCAAGATTGAGGAATCACCTTGAATTGGTGTTTCTGATGACGGGTCGGTGGGAATTTGATCATTCTCGGTCGTTTCCGGTGAATCATTCAGACGTGTAGAACCGCCAATGATGTTAGTCTCGTCCTTCTTCGTTGTCAGGTCGTCCATAGCCGCAGATGCCTTTTCGGATTGCGTCATCTGCTCCGGTTGCAGGGAATCACCCTGTTCATCCAGATTCTGGTTTGAGCGAACTTCGGACACACCAACTGACTGTCGCAGTCCGGTCAACTGAGCCTGAAGAGCACGGCACAAACTGGCTAGCCGGTCGGATTGTTTCTGAGCACCGGCAGCCTCTTCGGTTTTCTTTTTGAGCTCAGCGACCACTTCCAATAGGCTTCGCTGGCTCAGTTCCCACTTACCTTGCCATTCGATCACGTCCCGTTCGGACTGTTTGACACGTTTACCGAGCTGTGAGACCAAAAAGAATGAACAGCGAAAGCAAGCATTAAAAAGACAGTATCCGGTCTGTCTTGGTCATTCTCAAATAAAATTCGATTATTTGATATCCACGTACACGAGCTAGTCAGACATTTGAAATTCGTGAATCTTATCATCATCATAGACAGCAATAAATCAGTGTTTCACGCTGATGCTTAACTGCCACACAACCACGAAGAAGAAGAAACAAACCCTGTTTAGGAAGAGAGAAGAAAAAAGGGAGAGGGGAAGGGAACCTAGTCACTAAAAATACCTACGTCTACATTCAAACATACAACATCAAGGCGCCTACGCGTCGCAAATAAAAAGTACCAATTTTCATGTAGTAACTTTTAGATGACGAATAATGACGACATACCGTAGTAACCGTAGGTCAATTCCTCGGAATAGCAAACCTACATGTTATTTTGTGTGGATGGTTTTAGAACACATATAACAGTGTTATCGCATCCCTCGGCCCCACTGTTACCAAAACGGCTGGGCTAACCAAATCACCCGGAGATAAACCATGAGCGATAATGAATTACGGCAATTCACACTGTCGTGTAGTGGTCTATTTAACCGTGCACAACTAAAATTTCGTGCGATGGAGGCAAACCAGCACACTACGCCTGCATTAATCAAACAAAACCGAGGAGGCACTTCGGTTATGAGGCAATGCACCGGGCTAGTGATTCTTTAGGTGGTCTGCAACAAAAACGATACGCAAACCACACAACTAAGGGAGAGATGTTTGTAATTAGTGCGCGCATGAAACTTTTTAAAGGCCAAAAGCCCCCATTAAAAAAACACCGAACACGATCAACGTCGTCATTCGTGTGTTTAAATATGGGAAAGAGACTTTCATAATGGATGACTTATTCTACAGAATATTAAGCAAAAACGCCACTGACGTGCACTCTACTCAGCAAAACGACAGCGGAGTGAATAAGCGTTCCAGTTCCTATTACAACAGGCTTGAACGTTGAGTCTACTGACTACTAGGCGAGAAGGAATGTTGGCAGGACTAGAAGTGGTTAGGTTTAACTGAACGTGAAATGACAGTGTCCGAGCGCTCTAAATGACGTTAACGTTGTTAATTCCAATGAAGTTTACTTGAGTGAACTGTGTCCAGTTGTCAAAGACAAAAGTTTCTGGGATGACCACACGATCTGCAACCAGAAAACAGGTATCAATCTCAGTCAAGGAGTGAGGTCACCCTAGGATGCTTGGGTAGTCAACTTTTGCGAGGAAACCATATGTAGAAGCACGTCTTTGCTTGGAGAGTGGCTGATTATTGTTGCATTCACTGGCAGCTTGACCACCACATCGTCCAGAACAGCCATAAGCACCTCCCGGTTTACGAACTTTGGATTTTACCACCTTGTGATGTACATGAGTCGATGCAGAAATTGTGCTGTGATATACTCGGTTGCAAGGTTAAGTTTAAATATCCCATCTGAAGTTGGTGTCACGTGCCCTTTAGTTCTAGCACAAAAAGGTACAATTAGCTCTGGATACAATCCTTACATATAAGCGACAAGGCGCTTGAGTGCAACTGATCACGAACGCTGAGTAACGCGTAGGTAAATCGGGTCCCGAAAGTCAAAATAAGTTGGACCACCTACTACGGCACTACTCACAAGGTAATCAATGGGATGAATATCGCAAATCCTAATTATTGACACGCACAGAGAGTATAGCAATAAATGTGCATCAAACGGGCTTTGCAGGTTAAAGGATGCAAGAAACACGGTTAAGGCTAGCAAGTAAAGATGAAGTCAGTGTTTAAAGGATAAAGTGCCGATCCATAACTCATCTGAGGTGAGTTATTCGTTTGTTTGCGTCTGTTCAGTAGGCTATATGAATCGCACGATTCAACCTATGTCTAGAAATAATGAGAGATCATCCGGTATGGATTGGAACACGTGAAAAGTAAATAGACATGAGCACCATCCCGAATCATTTGGCTGGCACCATCGGGTTAAGATGGATCAGTCAAGCTTCGTTCACCAGCGAACGTTGGTCATCGCTGAAACCATCGTCATCCGATTACGTAACCTGACGTTGTGCAAGTACGAAAAGTTCGCTTAATTACTCCGGCTGTCTGATTTTTTAAGCAAGTCGCCCGATGAATA
This sequence comes from Paragonimus heterotremus, assembly GCA_013368495.1. Classification (NCBI taxonomy): domain Eukaryota; kingdom Metazoa; phylum Platyhelminthes; class Trematoda; order Plagiorchiida; family Troglotrematidae; genus Paragonimus; species Paragonimus heterotremus. The sequence continues at coordinate 24,898 of LUCH01003140.1, read as the reverse complement.
TGAAGGCGTCCAACAGTTCGCTTACTTTCACAAACATGAAACAACAAGGACAGTGTTTCGACCAACACTGAAAAATTTATTCAATAGTAATTATCGTAGAATTTCACAATTGTAACATCCAAAATACGCTTCTTACGCCGTGGAGGATGCATCTGTCAAGATTACGATGTTAGTATTCTTTAAACTGCTTTTAAAACTACTGGGTTTGCTCGCAGTTTACGGTCACTGTGCTGAATACAGCCCACTGTAAGGGGAGTTTATGTACATGTGTCACAGCGTCTACATAAAAGACGGCGACATGAAATTGCCGTGAACAATCGAATGCGATGATTGCATACACCAAGTAATCAGCTGTCCGTTCGAATGATTACTCAATTCATCTCACGGATATTGTCATCTCAAAAGTCCCACCTCCTATCCATCACCTTTACCTCCCGCATCAAAACAATAAGAATGCTGAGTGTTTTTGTGCCTGTTTCCCTGATATCGTACGTTAATCGTTTGTACAGTGCTAACCCAAGTTAAGTACTAATCAGAACATCGGCAAATATTTTGTCTGTTGTGAATATTTTAATCAAAGCCATGTCGAGACCGACCGCGACAATAAAGATGACATTGCTTTGGAGAGGAGTAGTAAAGTATTCGTTCGTACGCCTTAACACATCGCCTGGATGTGGTTCCGATAAATAGTATACGAACAGCAGGGTTTAGATTACTACAGTATTGACTATAGACGCTATAAACGTTATTAACATTCTGATGTTTCTTATCTGGTTAGTGGTCTGCAGAGTTTCTTGCGTGAGTTTGAGATTTGGACTGTACGTGGACCAGTCCAAATGATGAACTCCATAACAAAGCAGCCATTTTCGTGCGGTATTTGTGTATTGTTGCACTGTCATGCCGAAATACGGCAACCCCACGAATGCACGGAGTGATGAACGACAGCAGAAAGTTATTCAATGTAATATGTATAGGACACCACAGTTTTAGTTGATCCAATAGTGCCAGTCAAACCCTACCAGTCAATCAAAGTATCCCTTAACCAATTTTCCAAAACACACTGCACTCTTCTGATCAGTTTATCCGCACTGATTTTTTTATCGTTTCCACATTTCACTAGTGTATCCAGGAGACATGCGGTTCGGATTACTTCACTTAGAAAGGACATCCTCTTCATTTAATAATTCAGCGGAGGAGCTTTATGAAGTCGTTTCTCAATATTTTGCTGAAACGCGTAATCCAATCGTCGATTTAACTGTTGAAGTACTCCGTCGGATCTCGATTAGATAAGTCCACACTTATCCTGTTCAGATAAACTTCTAGAACGTCTCCCGCCACAGTATTCTACTTGAAGTGATGTTCGCTAAGAAGTGATAAACAGCATGTTTTAACCTCGGCGGAATCGCAGCAATCTGCCTACACTCAAAAACACCTACCTACATGCCTAAACTCAAACTTTGTTCCAGTCATGTCAACTTTTTCGCAACTAGCATGATGAGAAACACGAGATTTCCGGCTCGATTTGGGCTCAGCAGAATGATCTTTACAGATGGTGTCTAACCATATCCACTCATGTAATTAATCTGGCCGAAGCGGTTGCAATGAACAGTTAAAGATCTGAAAACAGCTAATAAATATGATGTGCCTCTATACTTTAAACTTGACCGTTTCGCTAGGATTGTGAATAAAAGACTTACAAAAAGTACACTTTGATTGGTAAGCATTTCAACCATTAGTATGCCGAAAATAATCGGAACAATAAGGAAATAACCTCAAAAAATGAAGTGGCTCTATAGTTTTGTCAGGGAGACTACAGTGTAAGTCTGAGCAGGAATAGCACCTGGCGTTGCGTTCACAAGAAGCCTCAAAACTGGCAGCTAATTCATGCCCCCTATGATCTAAGTTGGCGATCCGTGTCGACTGATTGCGGGTTCAATCTACCCCAATTATTCGAAGTAGTTCAAAAAGCGCAATACATACGACGCAAAGATGAAAACTGAATGCCTTGGTTTTGAATTCAGAGCACCGAAACTCCCCATTGACGACTTCAAATAAATCAACGTGACAACGAGGCTGATTGCTGTCAATTACACAGTTGCAAGCACTTATCCCCTCTCCATAGATGTGATCTTATATGTGGCATGAAAAAAACGCCTAGTAGCGTTGATAGTACCAGGTCCACATGTTCGAGTCTGTCACTCAGCTAAGAATACTCTAATCAATCGAATCAGGAGAGTGTGGTTAAACAACCACAAATCACGACATACGCAACTGACCACTTGAAGTTGAACAAAGTATGACGAGTTCAGACTGACCACAAGAGCGAGGAGAGTGGAGTGTGAGCAAGTTTGTAAAAGTTAGACGAGATGGGATGACTCAAACGGAATTGTTTAAAGTAGAAGCGAATTTCAACAAGTACTTGGCTATGCCGTGACGAAATACGACAAAAAGAATTACTGTCTGTGAAGCCTTCAAAAATCTGGGATAAGTTTCAACAAGTGACTAAACTCAGAACAAGTATAGTGTACAAACGTCAGCATCAGGCAATCAAGTGTGTAGTGTTAGTGTGCAAGACAGACCGCGAAGATTGCATTCTGCTGTGTTCCTTCCATCTCGAATAACACTAAGTGAAGAATGAACATCAAGAGAACTGATAAGGCGATTCTCTTAACAATTATCTTACCAGCAAAATCGTTGAAGGATTATAAGATTGTGCATCTAGTTATCAGGCGCGCGTACGCAGAATCGTAGCTGAATACTGTTCACTGGTTGTTACTGTTGTATACTATTTACAACTAGCTTGTCTAAAGTGGCATGCGAAAACCATCTGAATCTGCGAATAAAGCGTTGCTGAAGACGTGTACAATTACGGAAATACATTATTTATCGAAAGCAGCAGCTACAAAATTTCAGAAAACATACCTTATCCATCTCCGTCCTTGCGTTTTCAAACAGCTTGTTACTTTGCGAGATCGTTTTGTTGAAGCTCTGATATTTGTTTTTGTAAAATTCAATCTGCAGTTCACGACAAAAAGAGGGAACAAAATCAGATACAAACCGTGAAAAATATATTGCCCAGTGCGCGCCGAAACATTTATGAAAGGATAGAACAATTTAAGACACAGAACGATAACAATAACGACAAAATGAAACAATCTCAAAACTGATTCATCGGAGCTGACTAAAATGTACAAAAAATATCATAATCATCATAGCAACCATGAACCTGACCAAAAGGTACTGTGGCTCGGGCCGCCGCTTACCTCAACAGTAACGTGGAAAATCCTAGAGAAAAAAACGTTACTAAGACGGTTGAAAATTATTAAAAGAAGACTAAGCGGAAGAACTAGAAATGGTATGGATACAGGTACGCCATTGACTGCAACACACCGCTATCTCGGATAGCGTCTATAACCAACGGTTTGAGTGATCACGAGGACCCCATCCAGGCAGGCGACACCCACCCACTATACTCAATGGAACAGTCAAGGTCTTCATATTTCGTGACCACGTTGTTGCTTGACCACCACGCGGTTTTACCCAACTGTCGGTGGCCTCAGTATATAATGCCCGGTACGGTAAACGCTCAGCTGGCATACGGAGTACATGATCCAACCACGTCAGGCTGCGCAACGTGAGCAGTCGACCAACTGATCGCGCATCCCGAGTGTTCCAGAATACGCGCCGGCGAACGGCCACATTACTCGTGCGATTAGTTCACTTGATGTAGGTTATTTGGCGGAGACAATGATGGTCAAACACAACAAGCCTGTTGACATATTCCTTGTGATCAGGCCATGTTTCCGAACCATAAAGCAAAATGTATCGCACACAGGCATTATATACCCTTCCTTTCAGCGACTACCGGACGTCTTTTCGACGCCACACATGACGCAGTTTGGTAAAGGCAACTCGTGCCTTTGCTATCCTCGCTGATATCTCATCAACAATATTACAGGCTGACGAGATAGTGCTACCCAAATATGTGAAACTGTTCACAGTCTCAAGCGGATTACTTACAATACAGAAAGTGGGAGTGAAAATGCCCCAGTCTTAAAGCAACACTTTGCACTTTAAAGGTGCAAAGCGCATTCCATACAAACCAGCCCGGTCACTCACCTTGTTGAACATGGTCGGCATGTTTTCGACAGAGGGACTAAGTAAGACAATGTCGTCCGCATACTCCAGATCGGTCAGTCTAGCGCCAGGAAGAAGCTCAACTCCAAGCCCACTGGATTCGCGAAGAGCACTCTCCAGAATGTCGTCCATAACAAAATTGAACAGAAGGAGGGAAATTGGACACCCTTGACGAACACCACTAGAAGTGATGAAAGCCCGAGACAGTTGTCCATAAACTCTCATTCTGCTTGCAGAGTGAGCATACAGTGATCTCAATAGATTCACGTATTTTTCTGGTACTCCCTCGTGGAGAAGGTATCTCCAGAGAACGTTAAGAGCAACTGAATTGAAAGCATCCTATAGGTCCAAAAAGACCACGACTGTCGGCTGTCTGTAACAGTGCCGATGTTCTAAGATCCGCCGCAAGGTAAAATTATGATCAATGCACTCTCGATGGGATCGGAATCCTGCCTGTTCGTCGCGTATCTGGCTTTCTATGGGTTTACTGAGACGATGTAAAGTGAGGTCAGTAAGCATCCTGGACGCAACAGACACTAAACTGATGCCTCTGTGGTTGTCACATAGACTTTGGGCCCCCATTTTGAAAATGGGAACTACTGTTGATAAGCACCAATCACGAGGTAGCACTCCAGTCTCCCAAATCGTCTTGATGATTCTTCAATCCAGCACAAACTTATGTACTCACAGGAAATGGAATACACGACCACACAATTTGCGTCTGATCAAACCTGCTTGTCCATCTAGTTTGAGAACGTAATGCCGTTTGGGTGGCCGAGTATTGACGTAAACGCACATCACACTTTGTCATACAGGGTAGAAGGAATGGTAGAATGTTGGGGAGTAAACCGGCTCCACAATTAATAAACCGGTGCCAAATAATCATAAATGGTAATCAGTAAACGTCCGCCCACGTCAACTAGGCTGAAGAAAACGGGAAGACCAAGTCGTCATTTGAAACTATACTCAGAAGACGCCATGGAAGAAAAGAGACCGCCAGCATCAAACTGCCGATACCAAAGCGTAAAACGATTTACCAATATCTCCATATTCTGTTCGTGATTTTTTTTGTGGCTTCAGGCAACCGATAATACAAATTCCCTAATACCCACCTGTCAGGACTGGTGTTCGGAAGACCGTAATGGATACAAAAAAGTCAGCAATGTGAGTCATACCAAACAAGTCCACTGTTACAGATGCACAGTAAACAATGTCACTCATCACCATCATCATCATCATAGAAAGCAATACATCAGTGGTTCACACACAACCACGAACGGAAAAATGTGAAGAAAAAAAGCCTGTATGAGAAGGCAGTAAAAAGAAGGGGAGGGGAATGGACCTAACTACGAAAAATAGCAACGTCCATATTCAAACATGCAACATCAAGGCGCCAACACCTTGCAAACAAACAACCGAGATGTAAGTGGAAGTAGAGCGTCACCAGCAAGACAGCTTCCTCACGGCTTTCACTGCTCCGCGTCATTAAGTGCACACACTTCACAGACAACTCGGACAAACAACGACAACACTCACACCATTGAGCTCGGTTAGCCGCCATCTCACTTAACGTTTCAATCCACCGACTCTGACAGTCGCGAAGGCTCCAGCCCAGGAGATGAACCTGATCTACAGTGCTCAAACCTTTCGTGAATGATTTCATTTTTCTACGCCAGGTCATCATCTGTCCACCTCGCACCTTACACCAGTCGGCCGCAGCATCGGCAAACAGTGATCGATGTGACAAACGACCGGCCGGATTCCTTAGTACATGACCTAACCATCTAAATCTGTGCAAGTGTAAGCAGTGAACAAAAGAACTCTTTTGACAATCAATGCCAAACACCCGCCTCCTAACCTCCTCGTTGTTTACTCGCTGGTGCCACCC
>LUCH01003140.1:0-16038 GCA_013368495.1 Paragonimus heterotremus | reverse complement strand
ATCAGAAGTGGAAGTCGGGAAGAGGCTGAGAATTAAATTGAATAGAACAGTAGGGGAGGGGTCAGTAGTAGCATGTTTTCGCTTATCCACTCTGCTGTATGCAGCAGATAGGGCGACCCATTTTATACTGAGACGGCCAATGCAATGTGGAATTACTGGTGTTATGAATATTCAAAGTTGTGTGTGGGCTGAGATACTGTCAGGACACCCAGAACTAGACAGGAGAATGGTTAGGGTTCTCAACCAAAGCCTTTGGCCCAAATGTCTGTACCGCCAAACAGTGGGGTGTGGCAGTGTACCAGAACTGGTACGTTTTCCGGAAAGCGATTGCAACCTTCTTCCAAGCCCCACCCTGGAGGACCGGGAGACTGGTTTGCCAGAACTCTACCTATTAGCCTGCCTCGTATGAGTGACTCTGTCGGTGTGATGGCCACACCGTCCAGTTTAGCCAAACCGGTCATCGAGATGCGCAAGCCGTCACACCACGTCAGGGTCCAGTCTCGCTGTGACAGAAACAATGTCACTTGAGATTGTAGTGACCAGCGATCGTATGGTTTCCCTAAGAATTCCGGCTGCAATCGTGTTTTCCTGCTTGTCTGTTCTGTACGCGTGATTCCGTGTAGGTCTGTTACAGGTGGCCTGATACGAACTCAGTGCCACTTTCTTCAGTCGTGCAACTAGTTGCCTGCAGCGAATGCTTGTCCTTTTCCTAACGACTCATCTATTGTTTCATTCTTCAAGGTCGTTTAACTCGAACCTGTTCGAGCGTTGTTTAACCTACTCGAAGGTTCCACGCACTTTTCTCCTGGCGCACTTTTGAGTGCCGCCGAGTGGGTTGTAGCCCATCTCGCACTTCTTTCCTTTCTCCTCTTGGTTGCTGCCGTTGGTCCCAGACTAGAGCTAACTACTTATCATATTTCTAAACATTGCTGGAAATATACGGTTTGTTTCCAAACCTCACTGCGTTTTGTGGTTCGATGCTTGTTGGGACTACGTTAGGATTGCTCTTCAAGAAAGGCGTTTTATATTGTTAGTGGACGAGGGTCTAGCGCATACCCACTTGTCCACCACAAGATGAATGATACTTCCACGTACAACAATTTAGACTGGAAGAAAGTAAACACTACGCACCAGTTGCTTAATCTAACAAGTGGATCACAGAACACGTAAAAAGTGCAACACTCACTTGCTCTTTCAGTTTGTTCTCGAGCGTTAGATGCATTTCCATACGTTCTTTCATCCGTCTTGCCTCCTCTTCCATTTGGTTTACCTTCTGCTGTGATTTCACACGCTCCTGATCCAAAAGACACTGGACTTTGTTCAACTTTGCCTCCGCCAATTTGACTTCCAGCTCACGAGCATGCATGACCTGGTCGAAAAGTTAGGACGCAAACGAAGTGCACACACATGCTATCTCTCAATACTTCTTTAAGTACTCGCATCGACAAATAACTCACATGTACGTAAACAAATAAATTACAAGGAATCCCAAAAGCAATTTAGAGAACAGTCTGAGGAGTGATAGATATTTGTTGATGGCTTGACTGCACACACACACACACACACAATCTATTTGTTTATTAAATATGACAACGCCGACTTGAAATAACTCATACCTGAATGGAGAAACTGAGCAAGCCGACAAGAAAACCAACGACACTGAGTTACCTAATTCAGTGTTGGACGGACCAGTGTCCCAACAAGAAGGACAAAATCTTGTGGGAGCCAAAAGAAGCACAGAGGCAGAGGACCGCATACTTTCAACGAGAGAAGTCGCTGAGATATGAAATTTGCACAGTATTGGTCAATCTACTGCAGTTAGAACGGTCACATCTAACACATGTAAGTCTCCTGCTACTGCGGTCCAGATCAAAACTTAATCGCTTTTATTTTGCACTCCCCAGATGTGGCCCATGTGCAAACGAGGGTGGTACGCCATATCAGGTAATCAGTGTTCCAGCAGTCCAGGTGACCGTAGATATATTTCTTCAGTTGAGCGAAATACTATAGTTGTTTCGTAAGACTTTTCACTTCACAACATCACTAACGTGCGAATCCCATCCGAAATGAACGAAATTCTAATATACCAATGAGGCCCAGAAAGAATTCACAAAAATGCATCCAGAGATGCGTTAACAAAAACTGACACTCAAACCGATGAATGCACAGAGAACGCTCATTGTAACAATGGATGCCCGGGACTGCGTCATTGATGCAGTAATCGCACGGAAGAAATGAACCACCAAATGTGCCAGCAGAGTCCCAACGTCAGTAAAACGGAAGTATTCGACGACAGAAAGATCATGTCGTTGTCACAAACGGTCTAAGTTGATAAATGTCATCAGCGATCCAACCGGACATCCCTCCAGCACGGATTTAACTCCTAGGGCTCACGAACTTCCTGACGACCACTAATGACTCACTACCAAGAATGAGAGCAGACAGAGTTTTGCCGCAAACCGAACAATTATTGTGATACTAATAAGTAGCTTGACAGATTTATGAATTTAGATGAGACCCAACTGTGAAATGCAGGGCGTCGACCGGATTCGAACCAGCGACAGAAACACCATACCTGAACGCGGCAAGCGCTCTACCAGCTGAGCTACAAAGCCAGAATCTCGAAAATTTCACCGAGTCCAAATGTGAAATTTCCGAGCTCCTGGCCTCGTAGCTCAGCTGGTAGAGCGCTTGCCGCGTTAAGGTATGGTGTTTCTGTCGCTGGTTCGAATCCAGCCGAAGCCCTGACTTTTCACAGTTGGGTCTCATCTAAATTATTGTGATGACAAGAACAAAGCCAAGGTGTATTGGCTCACTAAAAATCATTTCATAAAGACAATCAATCGATCAACATTATAATTACCATCATTCCTGACATGTTTTGTTATTGGTTTCCAGTCATGTCTGTTCCACGAACCAACCGCTAGGCTCACTTACTTTTTCCACGTGTTCCTCACGCTTTTCGTGTTGTTGAATGAAGTGACCAAGCTTGTCAGCCAAATCCTGATTCTCTTTGCGTAGTTCCACATTCCTTGTCTGGTATTCGTTCAGCTGGTTCTGAATCGAAGTGATGCTGATTTGGAAGTGGTCGGCCACTTCACGGCGCTTGTCCTCCTCGGCACGTGTGCGACTCAGATTTTCTTCCTACACAGGCGTATACAATGTCAAAACAGAGGTGTACGTGGAGGAAATAGCTGCATACACCAAACCAGCAACAAAAGACTACGATAAGCATCTTAAGGAAACCATTTAAATTGTACAATCCAGTGAAACGAGTCTTAGAAGATAAAGTGTTCTCATGAAAACGCAATCAATGAGGTACGATGCGTTACATAAAACAGTAGGGCAGATAGAACCAACAGTTGTGGATCAGAGCTCGTTATGACTTGACAAGTTAAAAGTAGGTTTTCCATTAACGTGTCACTCAACATGTAACAGCACCAAGTTGGGGAAACGTCCGCCACTGATCAGCGACGGTTAGCTTCAGAATCATATGCGGACATACTTGATACACACAAAAAAAATGAAGAGAAAAACGCGCAGTTTACTTGGAATAAGCTGGCCACAAAGACTAAAATGATGTGTCGCAAACCCAGGAAGAAGCACTGGAACCCCAGAATGGAGCATTTATCAGGCAGCGAACCAACTGATATTGAGTATGCGGGAGACATTGCTACATCTACATTTATATGCACTTCACGACATCGACTTGCGTATTTCAGCACAAACGACAGCAAAGCGCCCCATGGAGAGTCTCCTGTGCAACTCAGCCATGGATGCTACTTAGTCATATCGTCGGCAGCTATCAGAGACGCCATTCCATCAAGTATTGTTGTTCGCTTTGCAATAACCGCCTTGACTCACATTATGTCGATGTATGTGCCCGCTTCACATTACCGTCTGCTCAGAGACTAATTTTTCAGAAACAAAAAGTGTCCAGTTGGAAATTGAGTGACGACAGTGAATGAAACACCTATCAAACAGCGCGGACAGATAAAATGTCGGAGGTCACACAAATAAGCAAAGGAATGAAATCTTAACAGAGATGGGAACCCCCTGTGAAGAGGTCCGTCCAAAAGGAGTACCATAAACAAGACAGGAGTGAACCTCTGCTAACTCAAAACTAGCAAAGAAACGACGATTGATCCTTACTGGTAGTGCACTAGAATCCGTACTTTCTCCCAGAATATATCAACCTTTTCCAAACCCAACCTGGAGAACCAAGAAATTGTCAATCGTCGTACCTCTCTCTACCCACTGACCTACCCAACATGAGCTATTCTGTCAGTGTAAGCATCACACTGTTCACTTTAGCACAATATGTAATTGAGATCTGAAAACAGTCACATCGCACAAGGATCTCGTCATGTTGTTTGCTTACAGACAGTAGGAACCTTGGCGCTGAATGTTCGAGTACAGCAAGGCGTTTGGTAGTTAGGTGCCCTCTCGTGCGTCACTTAGTTTTCTTGGTCAGAGCTTCCAAGATGTTTACGATTCCCATAATGTAGTGAAATCTGGAACAGAGAGAACCACATACGGGGAAACAGGCAGATTTTTGATCTGTCCGCGAATGTATCGATCACATCTTCATCTTGCGACAGACACCGAAACACTGGTAGTCTTTTTTAACCCTATGGTCATGACGTTTTGGGCCAGAAGACCTTCTCGACTCGGTTGCTTGACATGTTTTAAGGGTTTATCTCCATCGCACAGAAATCTCTGTGAAGTCTGTCAACTTGCTGAAGTCATTATATGCCCACTGTGTGCAGAGTGCATATTTATAGGCAGCTTGGTGGAAACATTCCTAGATGTGGCAGTGTGCCACAGTCCATGGCGAGTCCACATCCACGAGGCCGCTGACTCTTGTTTTTGCTTCGTGGACCCAGACCGTTTTATTATCTTCTCTCCTATACATTTGTACTTATTACTCCGCCTCTTTATCCGTCCGTATCCGATCCAACGACAATTCGAACCATAGTACTTATGGCTATGACTTAAAACTGGAAATGCTTATGAAGATGCAGATGATAGTGCTCTATTTAGTTGTGACAATGGGCAAATCCTAACCATATATTTCAAATCTACAGTCAAATTTGGAATACAATGCACCAAAAGTTCAATACTTGCCTGAATATGGTGATACAACAGTTGGTGACGGAGAACCCACGATGACTCTTGAGTTCGGACAAATCCAGGTGCTTCTCAAGCCGAAACAGAAACAGTTCGAGCAGTCGCACAGAAAATTGGTTGAGACGCTGATGAGAAGGTTTAATCTTCAAGTGAATGTTTCAAACACTTGCGAGCAGTCAAATAAATTAATGAACACCTCCGGGAATTCAGTGTGTAGTTCGTATCTCGGCTTCAAAAATACGTGGACATGGTTTGGATCGAATTAGTAAATCTGGATAATGCTCAACGAATTAGAGTGTTGTTCCGCAAACTTGGACCGGCAGAACATGAAAGATATGCCAACTTCATAATGCCTAAAATTCCCACATCATCCTTGAAAAGAGAGACATCTGGTCCAACAGCCTTGTTATGCTTCAATAACTTGAGCACCAGGACAACTTGTGCTTTCGACGGAGGACCGTCTCGAACGCAATAACTGACCGTTCGGGTCCCGTGGTCCACATGGTGTGGTTGAGGCCAGCTGAACTGCACTTCAAAATGTTCAGCCCACCTGTCAAGTCAGTTCGATTGACTGATATTAGGTGAACCGTCTTTTCTCAAATACGGTCGTTCCACTTCTTTTGACTGTTCGACCAAGTAGTGCTCACGGTCTTTCAGCAAACTTTAAGTTAGCATGCGTTTAAGTTCTCCACGGTGATCATCATAGTCAGAACCACGTGAGATCGATAGACGCTTGTTCATGAGGTTTATCGACGTGATGGGAACCCAGTTCTGTCGAAACTGAACAGCTTCCCTGGAACGTACCTGTTCACAACATGCTTTCATAGCTTCGGCGACTTGTTCCTAAGGTTCGTTAGGATCCTTCGTCTGACTCGAACTGGGCAACTTCTTCACCAACACCTTTTGGTAAGTCTTCTTTATATCCTCATCGCTCGAATGCCAGTCAAGTACCTTGCATTTGCGAGCGTAGGTCCTATAGGCAAATGACAAAACAAAACGGGCACGCACAACAACATGGTCGGAGTCCAGGTGGCTACTCAAAAAGGCACGACAGTCCTTAACAGAGTGGCGCCATCTGTAACTGACTGCTATATGATCCAACTGTGTCCACGGCTGACAAGCACACGGAAGTCCCCATGTAACACAGTACTTCTTCCTGTGTTGAAATGCGGGGCTCGAAGTACAGAGACCATGGGACCCGCACAGCTGCAGCAGTCTCTCGCCATTGTAGGTGCGTTGTGCCCTGAAACCAAACAGACCTCCTAGCCGCTTTTCATTTGGAGAAAGACGACTAAGCTGAGAATTAAAATCGCCCGCTAATATGATGATGTCTGAGTGTTTAGTTTGCCTCAGCAGGTCAACGAGGGCATCACAGAACGCATCCTTGGTAGCATCCAAACAGCTGTCCGTCGGAGAGTACGCCGACATAATGAATACACAACGCCTTTCTGATTTGCGTCGACATAACTTAACCGACGTATTGAATCTGCCAACGCATAAGCGACTGCTCACTGGGATCCAATCGAGCAAGCATTGCTCTGCTCTGAAACTCAGTGCGATTCCCACCCCAGCTCGACCGCGAGATTCAGCTTCAGCGTCACCAGAAACCCTGAGAGAGAAGCGCTTAGATCGACAGTTATCTAGAGGTGAGCTCAAACAGATAACCGTGCTAGAATCGTAGACTCGCGTCTCCGACACACAGCACACATCAAGTTCCAGACTTGAGAGAGGACTAACCAGAGCAGCTTGCCGACCGACTTGTTGCAAAGTGCGGACATTGAAGGCGCCAATGTTTACCAGTTGTCTTGGCCTCAGAAAACACTTATCGCCCGAAGGCACAAGAAAGGCAGAAGAAATGGGATGTTAAACGGTAGGAGAAAGTCGTTGTGGGTTAGTAATGTCACTGTCGAGAGAACGATAACTCCTGATACTTCCCGGTCGTTTATGCCGCGGAAGGAGGTTGACTTGAGACCCCACCTCGAGTTTCTGGCTCAAAAGTCTGATTTGCGAGAAAACAAGATACAGGGTTATCTTGGGGGACCCTACTCGAAGCGAATGGCTCAAGAGTCTGACCCACTTGGCAGTAAGGGGCTTGCAGTGAACGAGACATTGATGTCTAATTCTGAACACTGCTGCGCGTAGCGGGTGTACTCGAAGCTACATCAGGCTTTTGGGAGAAATAAGATGTTTTTCGATCGTATTGGATAATACGCCGGCGGTCACGGTCAACCGTTGGAGGATCGGACTGTTCTTTGCCTAAGAGTACCTTTTCTCATCCCCTTCCTCCTGATATGGAAGACAGCAGTGCCGCAACTATTTAAAAAAAATAGTTCTGCTGTATGCTCATAGGATTGTGTCTCGCTGCCTAAGCACTCCTACGCGGTCAGTAGTGCGACATACAATCCTGTGAGTTTAACTGCGTTTCGTCTGACTGCTCCTCTCTGGCCTGTCTGACAAGGTTGCACTTAGGAGGACCGGGGTCCTAGTCAGCATAGCCCGCCGGATCAAAACAGTACACAAGCCCGACCACCTCGCCAAGGTAGTAGTACAGGTCACGAGTGAATAAAGCATCAATGGCTGAATATGATTGCTGTTACGCGCGGTAAAGGTATGTAAAACTACATCCAGTTTCCGGGAAGTAGTTTTTAGACCGCATGGAATAAGAAGTCCGCGGTCATGATCAACTTCTGGGCAATCGTGGTAGTCCTTATTTGAATTTATTCCTTTCTAACACACTTCTTTCTTATATGGAGAAAAAGTATGCTACAGAAATTGAAGGAACAGTAGTGTTGCATACTCACAGTTGTGGTTCACTACCTATGCACCACATGTGGTCAGCAGTGACATATGCAACGCTGTGAGTATAAATGCGTTTCGTCTGGCTTTGACCTTTTAGCTTGTATGGGATGGTTGTATCTTACATGTTCGAAGCCTTAGTCAAAATAGCCCTCTGGATCGCTGTATCACATGTGCCTGACAGCCACGTCAAGGTAACAGAAGAGGTCACGGTATTTAAGTTAATCAATCATCTACTGAATGTGAAAGATGAAGTCAGAAACGCCATGTTGCACAAGTTATGTCATGACAGAGTTCGCTGCATCTTTACGAGTGCTTACTATAGACTGTTAAATTACACCAAATCGAAACCAAACCGCAAGGCAAATTACAATGAAATTTCATGTAATGAACTGTGCAACACAGTGTTTCTGATTCCACTTTTCAAATTTATCGCGGGAAAAGATTGCTTCATTTATGGAATTGTCTTGCTCACGTACGCAGACAAACAGTCGACTAATGCGATGCTCAGCGCAGGCAAACAGATTACACACAAAACTGTTTTTTAGTCAAAACATAGTGACGGGGATTGAATGGAATGGAGGCAGAATGCAAAAGAAATTGCCTCAATTGTCCTACCGAGCCTTCGCAAAATCAACTTAGCCAACGGACCTTCACAGAAAAAGATATTAATAAGAGCACGTTTTAATCACTAAATATGAGTTGGACTGAAGCACCATTATCATTACAAATATATCTTACAAGGAATTTATCTAGGTCCGCAGGATGGCAGTGGTGCATACCTCAGTAAGCTTTTATTTGAAGATAGTTTAAGGTTTTGCGTATAATACATAGCTGAACGAAACTATTACATTGGATGTATACTCATTACAAGTCTAATTTTGTAAGCCATTCACACATTCGCATCATGCACATTATAATGTGGAAATTAGTCAGTCTGCTAACTGAGGACCCGAAAAACAAAATTTATCGTTAATGTGAGGCCGTTGTGAATGACAACAGTATACTTTTTGATGTAACGCGCCTTTTCCTTGCCAAACGTTCTAATACGGTTTGACTGCTTGACGTGGGTCCTTGCTATGCGGCTTCACCCAATCTACTTGCGCAGAGACAAGGAGAACACGATTGCGGACAAACACGCTGTATTGACAAATACCAGTTCGACAAACGAATAAAATACCTGTAAGTATATATCATGAACTAGTGGCCAAATATGGCCATTTATTTGTTGATTCACTGTCTGCTTGTTTAGGCCACTTCGCTGCCAAGTGGCCAAGTAAGGCCAATTTCATAGGCGTTGGTTCTCGGTTCGGCGTGACACCCACGCTCACTTGCACGTATCGTCCTGGCACGACACTCATGCTCAGTTGCACGTCTCCTGCTAGTTGGTCCGACGTGCCCCTCAGTGTTTTTTCTGATTTCGCCAGCCGTCACCGATGTCCTGATTAGATTGTTTTGATGAATTTGCCTCCTAACACTTTTCAAATTGCACTGTTCACTGGTGTCAAAAATGCATCAAGCTAAGAGGATCTACAACGTGCAGTGACTCCAAAGACAATTATTTACACCGTTCTTAACAGTTTCAAATATCTGCAAATAGCCGACAAAAAAAGCTCAAATTGGACATTGCACCGGAAAGTGAGACCAAACAAACTTGTATAATTTTGTTTTGCTTCTGTAGTTCGCGGCATAAAGTCTCCAATTTATTCTTTTGCAGAACCAACCGATTTCTTTCTCCTTGTAATTGATCACGTTCATGTCGTACCTAAATGGTTGGAACAAATATTTACAAAGTTTATTGGGAAGTCCATAGTATGATTAATCAACTAACTGAATATAGTTTAGAGCAATGACTTAAATCAAATTTGATATCTAATGGCCCGGCTATTTGGGGTAATAATGCTTGGTAAGTCACTGCGATTTCTACATCGCTTCAATGACAAAAACGTGAACCCTGAAGAGAAAATTCAAATTCAGTCACATTCAACGCTCATTGCTAGTCAAATCTGTTGACGTATGAAAAGAAGGTATAGTATGCATGAAACAATATCTTTGTATATTTAAAAATACACCTATTATAGTAACCATCTTGCAACATGCCAGCGACCTCGGATGTCAAGTTGGAGAACATTATTGACATTATTGAAGGAAATATTACAACAGGATATTATGGCTGCACCGAAGAATCATGCACAGAACCCGCGATAACTAGGTGGCATCGACGCCAATTACGAATCACATGTGCATTGATTAGGGCATGCTTTCGATTAGGTTTGAGCACTCTGATACTGCTGTTTGGTTCACAAACGACTTATGCCGCACAGCATCAAACACCCAGTAAGACAAAGACTGAAAAATTTTCTCTAAAGATACACTACTATTGCAAATGTTGATGATGATCATGATAACACAACTGAGCTGTGACTTTATGGCGAACGCGTGATTTTTCACACCGTTTCAATTACAAAGCATGAAATAACTGCAAGACTGTCACTGATCGGAGGATACGGACTAGGAAGTTGGCCAGATAAGTTTATTCAAGGTCATCTACAAAATTCCGACCAACCCGCCAAGAACAATCCAACAACACTGATTCGCAACAGCCTCATCCATTGGAGAACGATCATGAATTACAATGATTCACATGCAGGAGACATCTCGTAGTCTCAGCCTCTGATAAATAAGCACCGATTTAATTTGGTACCCAATTACCAAGAATACAACACAAATTGAAGTATGCACCTTTTTTTCAGAATGCATATAAACAATCAGTGGTCCTCCGAACAAAGTCTTCCCAAGGAGGATGGATGAAGTTGTAAATCCTTGCCCAAACACAGTTTCGAAACCCATTTATAACTATCACAAAAGGTCCGTGTTGGAATACCATCAAAATAACTCTTGCAGATGTTTACCCAAATGCAGATGTTCCTACGCTAGTTAAAGACGAATATTTGTTAGGCCACAATTACTAGAGCGTACATAAAGCTCATAGAAGCCTTTCGATCACCTCTTGAACATACAGATAAGACAGTTGCCAGAGACAATCTAGCAAAGAGCTATTGAGAGAAATGAAGGTCTAAACGCCAGCCCATATATAGCACCCTCCATAACACGAACGAGAACGTTTGTGGATAAACCGTATATTGACGTAGGGAATTTTATGCTCGTCCATTCATCCAAAAAATACGTTGCCAAAGTTGCTGATAATGTAATCCTCAGAGGTCGCAAACACAA
The DNA here is from genome assembly GCA_013368495.1 of Paragonimus heterotremus. Classification (NCBI taxonomy): domain Eukaryota; kingdom Metazoa; phylum Platyhelminthes; class Trematoda; order Plagiorchiida; family Troglotrematidae; genus Paragonimus; species Paragonimus heterotremus. The sequence goes on along the minus strand of LUCH01003140.1, from coordinate 4,878 downwards.
ACTAATCATGCAACGTAACCGTTTCCAGTGCAGACAAAACAGAACCTGAGTAATCTGGAATACTTTACAGCAGGAGCTAGTGATAGGTGGTAAGCGGATTGGAGGTCCGGATTATTCGGATACAATCAGTCCTTCTTCGGTATCTAGTACGTATCTGTGGATATACAAGGCAGAAAGTGAGAATATGATGTAGTCTCGTCCTTGGGAAGTAGAGTAAGTGTCAATGACAAGGAAAAATAACAGAAATTTAGATGAACGACTAGCAAGCAGTAACATAAAATGGACCGTAGAGATACGGCTAACCATCGCCGGATGAAGGTCGTTTTGGTGACTGGGAATTCGACTTGAATAGAACTGTTGACACACGAGTGTCCGAAGTCGGACCTTGTAAAAATTCCGGTTATGACTTCGTTGTCTGTAGTCAACTACCAAGATAAACCGTTTAGCAAAGTATACAGAGTTGTTAAAATTCAAACGGAATGTCAAGATAAGTTCCACAAGAGACATGAACAAAGGCAGTAACCACTACGATCAGCGTTCTCTGAACATGCTCAACGGCGAATATTTCCCTTCATAAGCAAGTGTGCACCACCAGCCTGTCGTACACAAGCAACTGCTTCACGGAAACGCCAAATATGTGGGATATTCCGCTTTATACTGCTAAAACCGGTATATATCTTCTTGAAAATTGCATACCACCCACACTTGATCGCAGTCTTCGTTTCGAAAGGAAGCTTCTTTTCGGAGTAAACTAGCCGGAACGCTTATCTGAATGCGAAGACTGGGATCGAGTGTGGGTGGTGTTCAGCTGTGAAATAACCTAAATCCCCGGAACTTCACGACCGCAATCGTCGCGTAACGGCAACAGGAAGATGAATAGGACGACAGTCATACACCTGAGTCTTTCTTCGGGGAAGTTTACATGGTTTCGAATAAGCTTGGCACATTACGTTTCCTTAGTTTTCACTTAAGACGATACATGAACAGTTAATGTTATTGAGAGGCAGACTTCAATCAGCCGACCACTTGAAAGGGTTAATATCAATCTGTGAATTGCTGGGATCACGCGCGTTGCAAATCCTCATGTTATCAGCGCAAACAGTAATACTGCAGGAAATAAGTTCGGGGGACATTTGGGTTAGGATTCTACAGGTAATATTGTTACATTTCTTTGGTTACTTATAAGTAGTATGCGAAGTAACTTCGAGGAATGAGGAAATGGAAGAATGAAAACGTAGTAAATGAGCTATGAGAATTCCGTCCACTTGCATAACTACTTCTGGGCTTCCCAGAAGTGATACAAGTGTTACAAACCAAGTAGGACAAACGTCAAGGGGGAAAACTAGTCAACAACAATAATGAAACTGCCATGCTCACTGCAAGAAGAAGATGAACAGGTATTATTTGATTTAAATTAAGATTAGAATCTTCGAAGCCATGCGCTACCGGAACGTCGCTTTTCGCACTTAATGCAACAAAACGAAGCTCCACCAACATTGTCGTTATAGTTCCATAAAAGTATAGCCTTAAAATGGAGGCAAATCACAGTAAAACGTAATAAATGCTTCTCCTGTAAACATTTCTCCAAGGTGAAAAGGGTTTTGCAGGGCTGAAAATTGTTCTATCGCAAAAGTGAAACAAATGAAGTAAAAACGATGCAACTTGGTAACACTAGACGGGAACGGAGGTAATGAGATGTTATAAATTTATGCATTAATTGGTGTCAATGTGACTTATAGAAGAGCGTCCGTGAAAAACTTGTCCTAAGATAGTTTTGAAGGAGGTCTAATCTGCACCATAATGTCAGACACTTTGTTACTGTAGAGCAAAACAGAGCTGGATCCCTGAGGAAATTCTGTGCAGAACAGAAACAGGGGGGAAAAATCACAGTTTAGGTCTGTTATCAAGATAGAAAAAAGTACCCATTACGTGGGCTATTCCTCGATACCAAAAAGCCCCCAGTTTACGAGAAAAACGGTTGTTGAACCTGGTTGACAGCGTTCTGGAAACAGAAGATCAGGGCAAATGGGATAAGATCAACATTATTAGTCTTCATCAGACTGCCGGTAAAACAAACATGTTTGAGATTCACGACCGAATAGGAAAGGAGATGTGATGCGCAGAAAAGATTATTCTATTGAAAATGACGAATAACAGAATGCTCCATTAGTCACTCTCTAAATCTGCAACGAATGCTAATGAGGATTTCCTGCCAACAGGTGGCGGGAGAATACCGATCGCTTGCCTTGTTTAGCAGGGTCTGCATGTATTCGGTAGACAGGCTAAATAAGACAATGTCGCACGCATACTGCAGATCGGTCCACACAGCCCCAGGAGTAAGGTCAACACGGTAGGCGGCAGACAGGGGTGGTTTCAAAAACCCTTAGGTGGATAAGTTTGCACGAAATTCTCAAACAGTGTCAAGTATGTGAACACAGTGTCAACGCATTAGGTTAGAATATACGGTGAATTGTCTGACAGTTTCAACACCATGAACGGCGTACGTGAAGACTGTCCCCTTTCACAGACGAAATAATGGAGGACTATCCGCGACACTTACATGATGCCGGCACGGACTTCCTACCTGATTGAAGACCGACTACTCTTGATTATGCTGACGACAAGGTGTTGCTGTTCGACAACTTTCAAGTGGTACAAACAACGCCAAACGTTATTTCGCGTTCTGCTAAGTATTTTGGAATGCGCTTGCAGCCCCAAAATGCAAAGTGCTTCTGCAAGATTGCCATGATTACGTAAGTTCAATGTTGGGAAAATGAAGCCATAGAGCCATGGAACCACTGACCTCGGACAACAGAGGGAAATCTCTCAAATGCTTGGGGTCGCATAAATAAGGTGACATTGAGAACTGTATTATCCCACGCCAGAGGAACTTGACCGCTCAGAGTAGAAGTGAGGCGTCTTCAGGTATTTGACCATTGATGTCTGCGTTCGATCGCTAAAATCGGGTGGCACCAACGCGTAGGTAACGAAAAGGTTAAAAAAGAAGGTATTTAGTCGTGAATTCTAAGCGAGTTCTTTCGTTCACTTCCCACGTTTACGCAGACTAGGCTAGGACATGTACTAAGGATGCCAGTTAATCACCATACACACCGAGCGTTCTTCGCAGACATTGCAATAGAGTGGCATAAAGTGTGAAGTGGACAGATGAAGACCTGGCGTAGATAATTGAAACTGTTCACCAAGGGGTCGGTTACTGTAGATCGGGTTCATCTCCCGGACTGGGGCCCTCGCGACTGCCAGAGTCGGTGGCTTGAGACGTTAGGTGAGATGGCGGCTAATCGAGCCGTGAATGTTGTCGTTATTTGTCCGAGCTATCCGTGAAGTGTGTGCACTTAATGACGCGGGGCAGTGAAAGTAGATGATGCCTTACTTCCACTTATATCTTGGTTGTGTTTACAAGGTGTAGGCACCTCGATACCGAATGTTCGAATGTAGACTTAGCTACATTTGATAGTTAGATCAATTCCCCTCTCTTTCTCTTTTCTCCTCTATTGCAGCACGGGATTTTCTTTTTTCTATATAGTTTTGTGGCAGTTAAGCATCGGTGAGAACCACCGGTGTATTACTGCCTACGATGATATCGAGAACGATGAAGGACGCAAACTGGAGGGTATAATTTTGTATGAAATCAAGTAATACTCCCTGAAAATACCAACAGACAGATGGGACTCGGATAAAGTTGCCTCGTTAAGTCGTTGCAAATAACTTGTTCTTCTCTGGTGGCACATAAATTTGAACATGAACTTTTATCATCAAGAGCAACCAGTATCAATTTTGCTTGCACTTGGCATATGTGTCAATCAGTTTCCTGTCTGCAGGATTATTACAGAGCGACACGCTTCTACATCTCACAGCCTGTTCATTAGCATCTATTCACCAAACAAGCAAATCGCATCAAGGTGATGCATACTGTCCAGGAACCAATCTACAAAGTGCATACACTTTGTAAGGAACGAACCGCCTTCACCCCTATGAATCGCGTTTTTTTAAAGTGGCAGTCAGAGTCATGAAGCATATTTCGGAAGGTGAGCAGCAGGGAAACATCTTACACTGTAAAGATCCGATTGCTGGAAGTTACTGACAGAAGTCTTCATTACAGATAGTGCGACACGGTAACAGAAAAAGTTGAAAACCAGTTGAGTGGGAAATGAGATTGAGAAACTTTGAATATCCATATATTTTCCAGGGTTTAGACCACTTACACACGGTCTCATCAACACCATCATCATCATCATCATCATCACCATAGACGGCAATACATCAGTGGTTCACAATGATGCTTAAATGCCACATAGCCACGAAGGAAAAAAAGCATTTAAAAAACCTATATGAGAACAGAGTAAAAAGGAAAGGGAGAAGAATGGACCTAACTACGAAAAATAGCAACGTCCATATTCAAACATGCAACATCAAGGCGCCAACACCTTGCAAACAAACAACCGAGATGTAAGTGGAAGTAGAGCATCACCAGCAAGACAGCTTCCTCACGGCTTTCACTGCTCCGCGTCATTAAGTGCACACACTTCACAGACAACTCGGACAAACAACGACAACACTCACACCATTGAGCTCGGTTAGCCGCCATCTCACTTAACGTCTCAATCCACCGACTCTGACAGTCGCGAGGGCTCCAGCCCAGGAGACGAACCTGATCTACAGTGCTCAAACCTTTCGTGAATGATTTCATTTTTCTACGCCAGGTCATCATCTGTCCACCTCGCACCTTACGCCAGTCGGCCGCAGCATCGGCAAACAGTGATCGATGTGACAAACGACCGGCCGGCATCCTTAGTACATGGCCTAACCATCTAAATCTGTGCAAGTGTAAGCAGTGAACAAAAGAACTCTTGACAATCA
>LUCH01003139.1:17706-67635 GCA_013368495.1 Paragonimus heterotremus | reverse complement strand
ATGCATGCGATCGCGTTTGTTTGTTTGCATGCTTGTCGGCCTATGCGCGCCAGTCGCGCCATACACGTTTTCCGGCTTGCTCGCTAGCTCGGCTGTCGGACCCTTATCCTCCCTAGCTATTTCGCGTATCGGTGTCGTCTAGCGCTGACCGATACCATTTGTAATTATCGCATAATATATTTTAGGTCTCCACAATTATTTGTATTTTATTTCGCGTCTGGTATTTCTGCGTATACCTGGGGAAACGTTAATTTAGTGCACGTACGCACTAAAATATTGCTGACTTCATTAGGGTTACGAAGTTAATACTGAAGATTGAGAGGTTACTTCTGAATCCTCAATACCAGATTCTGTTAACCACTGTGGGTCTGTCATACGGAAAGCTCGGTCGGATTTCTAAACTCGGTATTGAATATGATGACGTTTGTTTTGGATGTTTGAATTTCCGTATTTTCTGTGATGCCAAATGATAAACATCGTTACTTTACAGCTAAGTCGAGACAGCATTCCTATGGTCTTTCTTTTCACAAACACCGTAACAATTTCAACACTCTCGATCGCATTTTCTGATCTTTAATCACACTCGAAGGATGGTCTTGTTGGCACATCTTTATCGGAATTACTCATTACGCCTTACAGGGTTAATATACTGAAGTTGCTAAGAATGATTTGACAAATAAAATGAAGACAAGAACAAGATAGTCTTCAGAATTATTGATTGGCATTTGAGTACTAGCGACTGGTCAAGCAATCTAACATGCGTCCATCGTAAGATTAACCTTCTTTGAAACGCCCCATGCTTAAACACTTTGATCGGAACGATCTTTTCCTTCTACACAACAATACTTCATCCTTAGTCGGCCAAATGTAACAAGGAAGATTATCTTTGTGGATGACTGGACAGATGCCAACAAAATCGCCTTCATCTCAGGTGTAGTCATCTTCGCTCTTGCCAAGGCCCTCGACCGTGTCTTATATAGTTCGTTCAGGTACAAACTAAAGGTCTATGAAATCCAGGGAATGGCTTTTCGCTGGGATGTCTCCTGTTTCGATAAATTGACCACTAGAAAATACTGGGTTGGACGATTAATCCTCTCCCTGCTTTTGTAGCCGTATCTAAGAGGTCTGTGCTCCATCCTCTTCCATTCGACTTTACGGCGGTGATCTCCCGGACGATATTTCCAGAAGTACTCTCATCGAAACTGTCGGGTTGAAACCGTAGGATGCTGGTGATCAGCAGCACACTACAGATCGATCTAGGAGCCTTTCAGCGTAAGATAAACAGCATGAGTCTCTGTTGGTTGGAAGCAATGCGTACACATAATTAGGTAGGGTATCTGGCAACGCCTTCGTGGTTCTTGGGACACTCATTATAGTAGACACCACAAAAGTTTATCTGGAAATAGATACTGACAAACATATTTCTCAACCATCATTACCAGATAGCTACAACAATGGGCTTGCTATTTTTAGAATGATTAAATTGATCCTCTTCCATATAAACAGAATGAATTTTAAACGACTGATGAGGCTTTTGTACACCCGATACCTGAGTATGTGGACCAAGTCGTGTACAATGAATTGATGACACACTCACAACTGAGAGTGTTCAAGGTACAGCTATCAGACCGTTACGTCATTATGAATTATCTTGTATGATTATTGTTTCGAAATCTTTGATCCCCACCAACTAAACTTTAGACAAGTTTGCGATGAATTAAGTACTGCACAATTTAACTTTGGTGTGAATCTCGTATACCAATCCTTCATGTTGGAATGCTGATAGTGGTCGACAAGGTTAGTACATGAAGGTTCACAGGATTTGCTTTTGGATCTTCCTTGGATAACAACTGTTTCCTATTGAGTTATGAATCACCCGGATAACCTTTCCTCCAACGACGTTAGTTACTCCTCTGGGAGTCGTTTTTGGAAAGTTACTGGGTTGTTAATTAAAGAAGGGCTGGTCAGATTCATAATACTACTGTTCTTTCTACTTGTAATCCCCCAAGAGCAGTGTTACACCCTGCTTTTAATGAGTATATTGAGACCAAAACGCGACTGCTTAATATGATATGCTTAGAGACCTCGAGTTCCTCGAATGTTAGAGTTATTTTCAGCGGCGGATACATCTACTCTCTGAATTTGTCATCTGAGTCTATACCACAGTAACAAGTGACTCGGCTGTGGTGTCGGCTTGTTCGTCATGCATGTCTACCCATAGTAGAACGACTTATCGCACTGCCCAACGAACAACATAGCGTGAAATCCTCCAATAAATACTTCTAGGTGGATCTGTTACGGCTTAGTGAAACGTTGCCTAACCTGCAACAGGGTGAAGATAACACACCTGGTCCACTGCAACTGACATACCAATCAAGATGGCAGCGTGTGTTTGCCTGAATACGTAACTGAATGACTGATTAGTTAGCAACTGGATTTCATTACTGTTTACATCAGTTACTTTTCTATAACCCATCGATGTGCAACGTACTTTGTGAGGGGTGTGACACAACATTATTCATCAACAGTTGATTATTCACCACGGTATCCTGATGTAGGAACAATGAGGATTATTTGCTAAGGCTTCCAGCAACCCCAACACTGATCACTTATCACTGAAATTCCAGATATCTGTACGCTAAAGTTTAACCATTGCGCGGTACATTAATTGACGCACACAAAAACATTTTCTTTGGCCTAGCACTTTTTGAACAATTCTTAATCTAAGTGGCTGAGAGCGGCTGATGAGGTCACAGTGAAAAGTTCTACATGATTTTTCCTCGGACCTTCTTCAACTAGTAATCTTTTTCATACAGTTACTACCCACTGGGAAGATCCCCTATATGAAGTCCTGGGAAAGGTGTAGCGTCACCTTATTTACAATTGCTTGAGAATTATTCGGTTTCTTAGGTCTTCTCACTTGTTTAATTGGCTATAAATTCAAAGAAGCCCACTGAACTGTTCTCAGTGCGCACCCAGCAGCTCAACAGAGTTTGTTGATTGCCAAACTTGTCAAACTATTTGGAGGCGGCTGATTCCGATTGCCTGTCTATTACGAAAAGAAACTTGTGCACAAATCACTTCGACCGTCAAAATATTCTCAAAGGACGGTTAGTTGTTGTTTTCCTTCATCTTTAAGGGTGACTTATAACCTAAATGTAGCTACTATGCCTTTAAGCCACCCTATTTTCTTTAATGCTGCATAGTTGGTGGTTACTTAAGAGTGTGGCAGGTGCCGTACGTAGCTATTTGTTTACCACATTTTGTTGTCTTGTACTGTAACCATAACGTCGCCGATTATATTCTTCAGAGTATCTTTTCTTCTCGTTTCTCAACATGTTCCTCATTACTGTTTGCCTCATACGTCTCCTGTGGTTTCTAACAATTTGTTTCCTCACCGCAACACCCGGACTAAGGGATCATGCAGTCGATTGCCTGGCTGTATCTGCAACCAGACTGGTGATTGCAATAACCATTGAGAAAACAAATATGAAAAAACTCTCTAGTTGGCAACGCAGCCATGGCAGATTCTTACCATCTGTCGCTCTGCTGATGAACTCTGTGAAAAGTCGACTACCACCTTTTTCCAAACCGTTGATAAAACAACAGAATTTGCAGTCAAGTTTCAGAGTCAACTACGCATTCATTAGCACAAGCTCATTTGGAAGAAGCTAAATGCAATCGGTCATCGGAATCTAAATAAGACCAAACTGTTTAGACTGCCGTAGCAAATCGGTATACCTCACTAAATTTGTGTATATCGTCTTTACTACTAAAAAAATTAAGCGCTTTTCTCCGATCCAAATATCTTTTCAATGTGTCATCAATTAACAAAGTGAAGACGCGGATGCCTCAAACGTTTGGCTCGTCATGACCTAACTTATCTAATGAAGAAGCCCGTGATGTCGTCATTGAGTCCCATAACAACACTTCTATGTAGCCACGTTTGATTCCTCAAGTTCGTATTGTCACTTAAGCCGACGACACTAGCTTAGTGGATACTTCTTCAATAATGCTGCTGACTTAACCTAAGCGTCATAAGGACAGCTCTTGTGGTCAGCTACTGGCCTTGACTGAAGTGGCTAAACAGCTTGCTGGACTCCTTAGTCACCCAGTCTGTCACTCAGAGAACAGTACACAGCAGCTAGAAACCCACAATATCACACCCATTTTCCGCAGTTGGAATCACAGTCACCCTAGTGGTTACCGACCAATCGCTTTGCCGTCAAGCCCCTCGAAAACTTCACAGGTGCTAGTTCACGACATGCTGTGCAAATCTCTAATCTCTCCAGACTTCTTCACTGTACAGCACGGCTTTTCGAGGGTCATTCATGTACCACGAATCTGATGATAGTCACCGATCAGTGGATAAAAACATTGATCTGATCTCGTACACCTCAACTTTGCAACAGCAGTTGACCACGTAGATCATGCTTTTTTAATCGACGAACTGTTCAGTCATAGAGTACTAGACAACCTGTTTCAGTGGCTGGTTGCTGATCGCTTGTGCAGGGTTTATGTAAGCGGTGCATTCACAAGCTTTAGGTCCGACTTTAGCGGATTACCCCAAGGTTCAATTATTAATCTATTTCATCTGTTGATATTCAATGATGACCCTTCTCTTTCTGTTATCTCATTGGCAGTATTGTTTGCTGAGGACGTCAAAATTTGGTTCATCGCTAACACTGGGGATGATTCTGTTATCAGACAGGATGATCTAAACATTCTATTTACTTGGTCTCAACTAAGTCGAGTGGACATTAATGTTGCTAAATGCAAGATTATATAGCTTCCAAAATACCGTGTATTACGTTGACGGCTACCTGTTCCAGAATGCTGTTGTCGAGAAACGCCCAAGAGCTTTTGTTTTGCACACCCTTTTGAGTCTTCTGAACGTTGAAGCTAGTGTAAAAAGACTAGCAGCACTCCAGCATCACTCCATCGTCTTTTTGGTCAGTTCCATCCTAGCTGGTTGCGGCTTACTTTCAAGTACATTTGACCGAACATGGAGAAAGAAGCTTCAACCTTGCCAAACTTTCCTCTAAAGAACAAGTTGCTCTTGAAGACTGTGCAACGTCGTGTTACCAATGTAATCAAAAGACTGAAAGGTATGGCTTGTACAGAAAAACTGACGTCACTGAGCACTTGTCCTTTAAAATATGGTTGTTTTGGAAGCGATCTAGCGTTCACCTTCTTGAGTCTGAAATCCCCTAATCAGTTGCGTGGTTGATGTTCAGTTAGGAGATTAAAACCAAAATGAGGGGTTACCCTTAAACTGGAGGTCCGGAATAATGGACTTGAATGCACACACACCTCTTCTCACTGTTAATTTGCAAGACTTGGACCGTTCTCCGTGATGCGTTCGCTTCAGCTAATTCTATGACATTGTTCAAAACATTTTCTGACAGACAGTTTTTGTCCTGATTCCGATATTGCACTCATTTCCCCCATAACAGTCTGTCGCTGGGGAACTTTATATTGCACGCACTGGACTCTACAGAAACAATGGAATTTAGAGCTGACTGAGCTGTATTCTTTTAACGCATTTGATCAATACACACATACGTCAGTAACATTTAAAGTCTGTATTATACGCTTATCTTGACTCTCCAAAACATTTCTAAACAATAGTTACTTCCATGATAAACCAACCTTGGCTGAGTGTAAACAGTATTCTGGTGAGCAGCGGTCTTCCGATGGCTTTTCACATATAACAATGTGAATATATTTGTCATATTGCAACAAAACTGTCAGCCTCCTTCCTCCAATTCCTTGAATGTGGATGCCTGCACTTAGCATTTGATAACTGTTAGCATTTCCGAAACATTTTCTGCTTGCTGGCTTAAACATTTAGCAAGAGTGTATAAGTGCTTATGGACACTATTCCTCATCCATCTGATCAAAATAGCAGCAGTGAAATAGACACCATTAACGGTCACAAGCGCAACCCACATATCCTTCTATTATTCACATTGTAAGCAGTTGTGGGAGACATCAGAAAGAATAAATAGTGCCACTTCAGATGGAAAGCATTTAGTATTAATGTGTTCACGGTCAGATCACAACAGTCATCCAGCACCCGTTGCCAAACCTCAGTTGAGATTGTCCAAAGCGTCGATTTCGACGCTAGCTAACGGACAGTTTAAGCAACTTTTTCGCTGCTCAACAAATGTCAGCGTTACTTTCGGGTCATCAACAGACACGCTTTACCTAAAATTTTATTCATTCGATTATCGAGTTTTCATCGTGAACATCATCCATAGCAGCGTTTAGATATGCAAGTTGTATCATTATGTAACGCGCAGCCTTGTTTGTGAGCAGTATAATAATGATGGAGTACTCGGAAACCAAACTATAAGGGGGCTCAGCTGTTGCAACTGTTGGAAACGTGTACATGCACGTTGTAAGATGTGTCATCAAAGAGAATGTCGTTACACTACCCCAAGGATGTAGAAACACGACAGCCACGCGAATCAGTGTTTGCGTTATAGGTTGTGTACTTCCACATAACTTGCAATGGATATCTGACAATAGAAAACTTTCCGTGCCACGCCTCTATTGCCGTCACAACAGTATCAAGGTATCAAGGTCGGCAAGGCAAAGAATTTCGTCTGTAGCAACACAAAATGTTTTACATCACGGCATCAAGCAGAAGCCACATTTGGAAACAGCACCACGGTTGTGTTCGTTTGTTGAAAACACAGGAGAAAAGGCGTGTATGTCCGATAACATCGGATCTAGGAAATGATGATAGCCTTACCAATGATCAATTTGCGGACTTAGCAGGTTCACGAAAATATACTAGTCGGGCAATGTAGCTTACCTGCTAGGTGTTCTTGGAACTTTTGTGCACATTGCGACTGTCGTAAACACTCACAACGATCGTCCATCTTTACATCATAACACCCGAAGATTTAACTACTGAGGTGTTGGGAATGTACGGGGATTCAAGTGTCTTGTGGTCTATCATACTGGTAAGCTACATTCCAAAAAAGTGTTTGTGAAATCAGTTTACAACCCAGTGAGCTGCTAATGTTTCACAAGGTATTTGCGCTTATCTTTGTTTAAAGTTACTCAATTTCTGTAAAACACAGGTCATAGATTCTCTTTTGTGCTCTACAATTGTGTCGATTCCAGTTGGCGGGCAATGATTTAGAGTGATTACTGTAAGTTCGGAGATAATGGACGCAGAATTGTTTGAAGAAAACTTGAAGAAAATTAGCTACATTCCGAAGGTTTGTCTTATGCAGACCAATTCGGTGAAATATATTCCAAGAGACCATTTGGTAATCAGGTCATTGGAATAAAAGAATCTGGAATAGTAGGGCAACTCACCTAATGATGGGTATAGTTCCGTGGGGCTTTTCAGTGGACGGACGATAATCAATAGAGCTTGTCAATTTGAGTCCTGTTTGATCCATTCTCATCAACACAAAAACCAAAAACGGGGTTGATGGTGAGACAGCTTATCAGATCGATAAATAATCGGAACGTTCTGGCACAGTTCTATTCCGGAAGTTTTTTTCTACCAAGTCAGTCATTTACATTCTGATGAAAAACCGTGATTTACCAGGACTAAAAGCAAGAGAATGATGGCTGAATAGTTCAAACAACGTAGCGCTGGTGGTTAATTGTGAAGATATTTCGTTTTAAACCGTACTGCAGTAAACGTATGTTGTAGCAGTCATGGATATAACATAATACGATAATCATCACAAAATGGGGAAAACTTTACATCAGTTTTTGACAATAGAATTAGCTCAAGAATTCAGTTTATAAGGTTTGTTGTTAACATTGATAAGTAGGCCATTCAGAACTTTTGATGACGAATTTTGTAAGCTACAGATGACGGTTCATCTTTCCATAAAAGTGTATCTGTTAGTCAACCCAAGTTTTATACCACCCGTGGTTTTGGAACATTGGAAAACCTGTTTTATACAGCTCAGAATTCGAGGTGTAGGATGTTGAAAAGATACGTCTACAAGGAGTGTCCTTAGAACATTCGAACCAAGAAATAAATGGTAATGGACTTACATTCTGCCATCTTGAATCCATCGTGTACCCGGAACACATACATTTCTAAGCAAGATAGTTTATGTCCAGGGGTACTTTGAACCGAAACAAAAGTTCTCTGGAGGTAAATCCAGGAATGCACTTAAACAAGTCATGTGGATAATAAGGTTATTCCACTTTACGGATGTCTATTAACTTTTGACCTTCTTAGTAACGTTTTCTTCTAAGATGTTCCACGTCACTGTTGAGGTGAGCGGAGGCCCGAGCCACAGTACCTTTTGGTCAGGCTCATGGTTATGATGATGATGATGTTCTGAAGCTTATACGAACATTTTCTATGTGACCAATGTTCCTTAATTTCAAACGGACAGATTTTCCACCTAAGCAGTTGAAGCCAGATTGCAATTTGTCGAAAGAAATGCAGTTTTCTGAAATTTTTTTTCATGAGACTTTATATTTATTTTTGCGAGAACCTTCATGAAAATCAGTAGGAATTTTGAAGTGTTGCTTTTATGAGTGTAATTGTGTTAAGCACTACTGATGTGTTCACGGCAGTAGCAACATTAATCTCCTAAATTTGTTCACTTACAGGATGCACGGACCGAAAAACAAAGTTACAATAAAGCAGCAACTTCCTTTGCAGTTGGGTGCGATTAATCCACTGGTGAGCTTAGAAACGACACTAGGCAGCTTGTGTTTGAAGTTCTTAAATGAAGGCACAAGTTGTCTGATAACTTTTTTAAACAGATGTCTTTAAGTTCGTCAACTTTTCAACCTAAAAACTGATTGCACATACATGATTTAATAATAACTTCTTGACTTGTTTATGTCGAGGTTGAGGAAATTTAAAACAACCATAACAGAAAAATCAATAAACAGCACGATACCCAACGTAATCTTACTTTCAAGAAAATAAGAATAAACAAACAATCAGCATAGAGTGTGAAGCGTGCAGTGCAAAAACAAGTGAGGAATTACCGCACAAACTGAGATAGGTGACTGACTATGTGTTGAAACAAACATATATCCTTAAAGACGTCAAAGCGTGTAACGAAAATGTGACATAATTGGACCATTCTAAAAGGTCGCTGCAATACACCGAAGATAATCACGGATTTCAGTATGTGAAATTTTCAAACGATTTCCCCAACCATACAAAAAGAACGTTGTTTTCCTAAACTTCATCTGTTTTATTACTATAATCCGGATTTCATAGTGTTCTATAGTATTCTCGAACTCTAACAGACAACTAGACGTTCGGTGCCTCAAGATTGAGTGAGTCCATTAACGATTTGTATACATGCGACGACACTGTGAATGTTTACCAATGAAAGTGGCAGTCCAGAAGCGTCTACACACGAACATCATTGGTAATTGGTTTATCGAAATTCGGCACTTTTACGTTCAAAAAAGTTCAACAGAAACTGCTTCTTGGTCGATATCCACGCTGAGGTTAATGTAACTCCGTGTATGCCAGGTGATTGTTAATTTCATCAGACCGTTAATTCCCCACAAGCCTCCAACAGAATAACGGTACAAACATACAGACAAATTTTATCCACTTCATTCATAATGTCATTTCAGGAGGAAGATATACTGGCTTACATTTAGCTTCCTTTGCCTTCTTATATGAAGACCTTGACTGCTCCATTGAGCAAAGTGGGTAGGTGTCGCCTACCTGGATGGGGTCCTCATAATCACTCAAACCGTTGGCTAGAGATGCTATCCGAGATGGCGATGTGTCGCAGTCAATGACGTACCTGTATCCATACCATTTCTAGTTCTCCCGCTTAGTCTTCTTTTAGTAGTTTTAAACCTTCTTAGTAACGTTTTCTTCTAGGATATTCCACGTCACTGTTGAGTTGAGCGGCGGCCCGAGCCACAGTATCTTTCGGTTAGGCTCATGGCTGTTATGATGATGATGATGAAATTCAGCTTCAAAGACTTTCAGACAGTATGATTTCTTCAAGCACAAAGGTTAAAGTAGCTAGCGTGAATTTCACAGGAATTTCTGTGGCTATCTTAATTCCAGTAGAGTCTTCCCAGCTTGTGCAAATTATAAACCCTTCAAATCACCCATTTTTCATTTGAAACACTAGGTGACCAACACCATCATGACCAAAAGAAAACATACGACCTAACGCCTCAGATGTCTCCTTCTAAAAGACTGAAGCTCGTTAAATCCGAAATTGATCGTATGCTTTAGCTTGGAAACATCCAGCCATCCAAAGGTGTGTGGCTTCTACACTGTATACAGATGGAAAACACTGGACCACTGTAATTGGGGTGATTTACGGGAGTTGAACAATATCGGCATACTCGGCATACTCCTCCCACAACAGTGAATTATCTCTGATCTTACATCCGAAAAGAGATTTTTCATAATTTAACTTGGTGTACCCTTTTTACCAAATTTATCTTCGAATTCCATTACTATTCCATTCAGTTTGTATAAGTACCTTCCTGTAATTTTGGTTTTCATAATTTTGTTGAAACCATCCAACGCTTTACGGATGAAAGTGTAATCGATTCATCTTTTGTTTTCGTTTATCTGAAGAACGTTTTGGTCATTAGCCTAGCGATGAACGACACAATCATCTTCGTTACGTATTAAAAGGTTTAAATGAATAAGTTAATTCCATCCATTTGTCGAGATGTTTTTAAATTTCATTTCATCGAATTTTCACCTTATTTTATGGGTGTAAATGGTATCTAAACTCCAAGCATACTGAGACAAGTGCTACAGGTTTTTCCCATTCCGATTTATGGCAAGGGGCTTCAACGAGTTACTGGAATCTTCAAATAGGATCCTTGTTTTTCTCCCTATTTCTCAAAACGTTTGTGCCCTTCAAGCGACTTACTCTACGGTTTCAAAAAGAGATGCCATTTTAAGTCTTGAGATACCACAAACGTTTAGTATTGAAAAAATGCTGCCAACGACAAAACAGCACTTGAAGGTGACTGCTGGGGAGAGTCTTTCAACTGACGCATCAAATCAAGCTACTGGTGCGGTACTCTAACACTGTGGTAGCAGCAGCTTGTGGTCTCTTTCGTATACATCTCAGTAACTGTCGCCCATGATAATCAATGATATTCTAATTTTAAAGCCACTCGTCGTCTACTTGTCAATTAGATCCTCTCGCCACTTGCTTCAAAGCTGGAACTTCAACAATTTAACTGACGATAAAATGTTAATTTACACTTTTAACACTAGTCCAAATAACCAATCCAACCTTGATTTCGGACTGTTTATTTTTGGTGGATATCTGAATCGTTAATGAGTGGTTCCTAGTTCTAAGCTGCAATTTACAATGCCAGAAAAAAATATCTAAAGCTCAACACTGATTTTCCATCCATCTGCAGTCAACACACCCAAGGCACACAAAGTCCCTTGCGTTTATCTGACATCACCGTTCTGTGACATTTCTGTTGGTGTTCCAGTTCTGTTTTTTGTTTTTGCTTTCGGCGATTCAGTTGTCTCTATGTGCAGTTCTAATGGAAGAATGAAATACAGATATTCCTGTTAGAGAATAACGAGATGCTTGACAATGAAGTCACCGAGAGTAAACAATGCCCAAGAATTGTCGGAAGCTATTGAAAACTGGCCAAGGTGTTTTGAAATAGCTGATTTTGCCAACAAATTGAGCTGGATGAAATTCAGCAGCGGAATGTTTTAGCAAGGTACCAATCACTGGCTTTGAACCAATGAATCACGTAGTAAGATCTATTCTAAAGTGAGTCACATCAGTTCTGTCCATTCAGAGTGCTGTGCACAAGACGATAAGATACCTGAACAAGATGAGAGAAGCCATTCAGACGCACTACATTTGTGGTCCCGCCACGGAGTTCACACACTCAGTTTAGTCCATATCACCAAGGTTTAGCCCAGGGTAAACAAGGATGTGTGCTGGTGGACCAGTTGATGTTCTCAGTGTCATAAAAATTGGATTTATCTCTCCATCATCATCTCCAAAGATTTCCATATTTCCGAAGATCATTTTATTTATGGTTATGTCCATTGAAATGAGACAGTGAATACATGACGGAGACTAACGTTCGGACTGCATGCCTAAGATTGAATGTGACTGAGCCAGTGAGAGTGGCAGTAGCGAGAAGGCAAAATCCAAAATAATTGTTACAAACTGCGTTGGATATCATCACAGTGTTACTAATCATGAACAAGTTTAGTTAAACAGCATGCCCCAGTAAGAATTCTTCACAGAGTTATGGAGCACAACATCACTGTTAATACCCTGTTTCAGTACTCTTCATTACACGTTATACAATCTACTCACGTTTTGATCCGAAATGCTGTAACGTTCGCCAAATCACAACAGCAGTCTTCCACGAAAAGTTCGCCTGCACTTTCACTGGTAGGACAGGCAGACATGTGTGATGCCTATTTGAAGATCTTGCTATCGGTCGACTGTAATTGCTGCCGTTGGTCCAACTTCACAGAGGTTTATATCAACCTCCTTTCAGTAATGAGCCTATTTTGTGCGTACTTGGTTAGCTTATGTGCACCAGCAATTTGTGCGGTGCATCGAGTAACTACCAATAAGAATGTAATACGAGACCATCAAAGAACTTCTAGCTATTGTCCACAAACTACATTCATTTTGCCTCTTGAATTTATTAGTTGGTGCACAGAAACACCACAACCAATCTACGGTCTTCCATAACCTTGTTCATTTTAATGTTGGTGAAGTGACACATGCTATTTAACGATTTCGGAGGTAGAACTGTTTGTCGTTACATTCGGGACACAAAGCTAACAGATATCATTCACCGTTCACGAAGCCTTCGAGTTCATAAGCGGCTTTCACATGCAGATGGTCAGCTGAGTACAACGTGTGCATTATGCCATTTTCATTCTTATTGTGACATACTACCGCTCACCACTCATGCTTGTGTACTTCGTGACCACTACCGGTTGAAACACTGGCTTCAGTGGAATGACACCACATGGAACACATGATTTCGATGTTATTTTTGCTGAACTTATTATGTTCCTGTGGCCATCCAGTGAAATACTGACATTCAAGCCAGTCCACCTGATCGAACGCAATGTTGTGCATTTCATTTTATGCAATTCACTGCAAACCAGTGATACTGTGTCAGAAGCTGAAGTATACAAAGTGCATACATAGGCAACTAACCTTGATTCCTTTTAAAAATACCGGGAATAGCAAAGTAGAGGTCTCATGTGTCTGAGTGATAACACGCGACAACAGGAAGTTTCGGTCGAAAAGACAGTCTTGTCAGGTAACCACGGAAATAAACGGCAGTATTTAGTTCACTAGTCCATGAAGTTACATAATCTGTTGCGTTGTGCTGGCAAATTATTTGTAGTCATTCTGATGTGTAAGTAGTAACATATGTACAACTTTCTATATGATACAGTGTGACAGTAAGTGGTTGTCGTTGTGACCTATATCCTTTGTATTTATACCAGTTAATCTGTCTTCCACTCAGTTGACTTGATGAGCGGCTTTATTACTACGGTAATTTTGTGTTTTTATTTATACGTAGATTTACAGATGTCACCATTTTTATCGCGGTTTCCTTCATCCACCAAAACAAGTATGTAGTTGTTTTCCGTAAGAAAGGAAGTAAATAAGTCGTTGATATATTAGATTGTCTACATACGTCTGTAAAAAAGACTACCTTATTGCTGTTCCAATGAAAACCAGTAGTGGGTTCAATTAAATTTTGCACAAAGCAACGGGACAGGTTGTACGAGCTTAATGGTCAAAGTATGCTGGAAACACAGCGGGTCTCGTGTTGTCGCTGTTAACCAGTCCCCACAAATGGTAATAGGATCCACGATGAACTACAGACTATATTCAGTCTGAGACTAACGGCACAGCTAACTCGCCAGTAAGTTGTTAACTGGAACCTTCAACGTCTTTCTTTCCTTTAGTCGGATTCGTAGTCAAAGTTAACCAGGTACGTCTATAGTGGTAAAAATGAATTAACTACAATAGATATCGATTGGAAATAAAACTTGATGTGAAGGACTAGACTCATCGAGGATGAATAATGTTCATGACACATCAAGTGGTGTTGGGGACGTATTCGGGATGTTCTTGAATTAGTTGCTAGCACAATGCATTAGAACTGGAATTTAATCCAACAATGAAATGTTCTAGCTAGCTGCCGGTTACCGGTATTTTGCGAAGAAATATCACGCACATGTGGCAGAGCTTGTTCCAGAGTGTTGTGTCACTATTTTTTATTTAGTCAAACAAAAATACACAGTGCGGTATGGCACAGCACCTACGAGAGATTAGTAAAATGAGGCATAAAGCAATGAGAACTTCGCACAAATAACTGATGATCGGCAAAGGCCACGAAATTGGTCGTGTGCATCTGGCTGGCAAACACATTACTTATGCCACCTCACCTCGTAAAATTTTATTGTATTCTTGGACCCTGAGAGGGACGGGGTTTCGGCATAGTTCCAGTTACTGTTCTCAGTATCTGCACTGACCGTGCGTCATGACTCCTCTTGACGAAACAAACGAGCCTCCACTATCACCAAAAGTTTGTTACAGACTGAACAGTTACTCCATCCAGCAAACACTCTCTGTGTATTTACGCACCATCGTAATCTCATTATCTTGAAGTGAATGGGGGCCATATGGGTCACTCGTATTGACAGTGTCCTGTGGACGCGAGAGCCACTTACCTGAACATTACATCTTGAATAATGACAGACAAATACGGTCGTAGGTTAAATTATTAAAGTATCAGTCTGTGGATAGTCTCCAAGGTATATTACGTGGATGACATGGGCATCCATAAGTGAGCAGATTATTACGAATTCCGTGTATGTATCGGATTGTACGGGTCTATTACAATCAAGTCGGTCGAATGAATAATATTAGGTTGTCTTATCGTAAGTAAGATAACCATCCCGAGTAGCGGTCTTTCACAGTGGACTAGTTACTAGTAGAAATTGAAGCTGTATGAAGTGGGTGCTGACATCATAATCGGAATAGTTATGATGTTACCGACAGTCAGGCTGATGGTCCAGTGCAACCTCGGAGGCTGTGGTTACGGAGGCGTTCGGGTGTCAGAAGTTGACATTCACAGCGCCATTTTGCACTGGTCACTGATCTACTGCACAAAACCGCCAACTGGTGCCATTCGTTTCCATGACTAGGATAATGTGCATCGCCGAACCAGTTTGATCACCAACTCGCGCGATCAGATGCACGAATTGAGTAGGCACATGAACGTCCACTTATGAGCGTCGGCTGTAACCAGGTAAGGGGTTTTTAAATCTGATTACAGTGTACTGTTTGTGTGGTTACTGTTACGTCCGGTCACCATTTAGAAAATAGGAAATGGCATCACTGACTTAGAAGCTTCGTCACGTGACTTCATCATTGAACTTCGTAAGTAAAGTTAATTGCAGCTGATTCTTCAGAATGTTTGACGTTAATCATTTACCTTACTCTACCAAGCGAAAAGGTGTTCACACACCGGCTGGAGTAGTGTCAACTGATCAAGTTCTAAATAAGAATTGAATAATTACTGTTAAAACCCAAAACTTCTTACTAATAGAACAGCAATATACGCACCGTTTTTTCCTTGGAACAGAATAAGCCTAAGAAGGGAAGCATGAGAAAGAATACATTTACGAGAATGCCGTTTATTTGGTTACACTCTTAACGTTGTAACAATTAGGCAGAGGTTTTATTTACTTTTCAAACGCTGTGGCTCCACATTTTCCTTCCCCCAAACAAGACATTCTACCTAGTCTGTGACTTCAGTGAAGTTCGGTACAACGGTTTCATTGCAATCTGAAGGCACTATTTGAAACAACCTTTGTGACGTGCTAGGGTGAACTACAGAGGATATCCATGAACACACAAGAGAGTGTCTTTTGTTGAAACAAATAAACAGCATAACAATTCTTGAAAATCTAAATAAGAGAAAACAAAGCTAAAGCTCTTTTTCAACATCACACCTAAACGCCAAATTTCAACAATGTTTGGAAAGTAAATCGGCAGTGGTAACACGTTACAATAAAATCATACGTGATGTTGATATTGTGACTTGTGAGCTGAAGCTATACAATATTTTGTGTGCCACCAGATGATGGATAATGATTATGAGAAAAATGTGCTGCATATCCGCGTACCAAATGCATGGATTTGCTACCATTCGGTCACTGCGATAAAGAAACTAGTGAGAAAAGTTTACAGCCCAACTTGATGGATATTTTTGTAAGACGGAAGTACTTTTAGGTTGTCAGTTTACCACTGAAGGCAGTGAATGTCCGAATATATGATAACAACATCAAAGTAATCTATCGCACTCATGAGACCAACGTGTGCGATGTATGCTGTTTGTAGTCTGCTCGCTAGATATGAATTTTCTGTACCAACCAAGTGGATTATGTAAATATAGTAATGCAAACAATTTTCCATTTCTATTTATCCAACGTGAAGTTTGATTTTGGACCAAAGCAGTGAAAAAGACTGTTCAACCATTTTATGGATATTACGGTGACTTAAATCCCCAAACATCAGACGGAAAATGAACACCCTATCCATTAGGCCACCCTAGTACCTTCAGTTATGAAAGCTTCTGTTGTTAGGCGTATTCCCTATGATATTTTCTGTATTGAATTGATGAACTCCGACTTGTTTGTTTCTCAGGTCGTTAAATTTAATTATTCGTGCCATTGTTGTGTGAGGTGTCGATTGCCAACGGTCGATTTTCGCGAACAGATTCGACTCAGTTACAAATTCTACATTTATATTGCTTATTAATTTACTATGTACAGAACCAGTTCGATCCGTGTAAAACTTCAGCATTACTTCTCTTTGGCCCAAACGAAGAACTCTGTAGTTGACCTGATATAGTGCGCATAACCGTGGATTCAAACGGAGTCTATAATGAATAGTCTGTTTCAAAGTAGACGACTGATTTAGTCTGTGACCACAATATGTTTATATCAGTGATAATAAAAATGTATGCTTAAGGCGTCTGATGAATATCCTCGAATTTTCGTCACAAATTGGGAGTCTGTTTCAACCAGCGCAGCAGCAACAGCCACTCATCGATCCTGTGATAAGATAATCAGCCTTTCAGAATGAGTGGACTGACAGTTGAGACACTAATGTACATGTGCAGTTTCTGAAACAATTCTTATTGCTTTTCTTTTAGTCTGACTGGCAGGGAGGTATAATCATCTAGGAAGACAGTACCAATTCAAACGTCGTATATCACAGTAGCCAGGCCACTTCTGCGGAGACTGGAATGGCCGGCCTGCAGCCCCAATCTGAACCCCGTAGACAATGGATATGTTTGTCAGCTTGTAAGCTACGTAATTATGGTTGCATATTTAGTTGGCGCTAATGTTAGGACAATACGATGACCTTTGATCATCTCGTTAAACAATAAATCTGTGCAGAATAATCCCACATGTTACGTACTGCCTACGACTGGCAGCATCCTTCTCTGGTTTAGTCATCTCAAATTGAACAGGATTGAAAGACAGCTGCGCATACAACTGACCACAGATGGCTTTCACTGCACGATTTGTGGTCCCACCCATACATCTGAAAGAATAAGACCTGGAGACGTGTGAGTGAAAGCTGTTGAGGTTTAAAGGGTCTATATTAGTTGGCCAAATGATGCAGTGGTTAGAAAGCAAAACTGCTGTCTCTCAAAAACAGAGAAACAAACACTCCGATGGTCATGACTAGAGTATTAAGAAGGGTAACGGAAAAAAGATAAACGGTCTCAATAGTGCATTTTTCGTAGTGAACTTTCCACAGAACTCGATATGTACAGAACAATACCAATTTGTATTATCAAGTGATTCTACTTGAGCACATATTTCGATACTGTTGATAACCACTTATAAGTTCCGCTGTTATTGTCCTCAATCGCTTTGCCTTTGGTTTATCGCGAACGCAGCACGTTTATTTGAAAACCTCGATTGTATCAGTAAACGATCATGAATCTGACATGTCCGTGGTTCAGTCGAATGTGATCAGGTAGTGTAATCACAGTGTTGAAACAATATCATTAAGTATAATCTTCCTTTCATCAAAGGTTTTTCCAACACGTACGCACCCAAAAAGCATCTGCTTCTTTCAGATTACAACAAATGTAACAGACTTTTTCACATCCACCACGACATTTAACAACTTAATACATCAGTTCATGTTGGAACCGTAGAACATGATTCTCTTGCTCGAACCACTTCGCAGTAAATTCTGTGGTGCGCTTGATGTTCAGTTCCATAGTAAGGATCAGTATAAAGCGGTCTATCTGCTTGGATTGACCAAATTTGACCAATAATCGCCACACCTGTTCGCCAGTCATTGTCTTGGATTATGACGAGCATCCCAGAGGAATAGATTTATTGTTTAGTTTAGGTAAGGTTGTCAAAGAATCACGCAATCCAGGGGGTTGTGCACGAAGTCTTTGGAATTTTGCTGTTGACAAGTTAACTCAAGAATGTTTACTGTTAGCGAGTTCTCTCACCAACACGAATGCAATCAACCAATGTTGTTAATAAGCGCACAATTCAATTCAACTATGAGGTCTGTTTCAGATGAGACATTTCACCATTTGCCTAGGCACAAAATTTCTTCGTAACTAGGAACTCATTGTACTACACTGAACCACGTTGAGTTTAGTTCAGGTTTATTTATCAAAGTGAAAATTTATTGCGCACTGCATTTTCTTCAGAATTCGTGCTCTATTCAGTTCATGGACACATGTAAATCAAAAGGGATTTGAAATAAACGTTTTGCAATGGATAATATAAGCAGGTGTGTGTTCCTTAAAACGAATCCTATTGTAACACGCTCGCCCTTGCTAATTTGTGGTAGGGAGAAGAAATTCCCTATTTCATCTAGAGTTAAGTATTTTCAACCGTGGTAACATTAACTGGTACCCAAACGTTGACTAATCGTGGTGTTCTCCGTTCGTTTTCCCCGACCAAAAACACTTGTTTATTTTGCAATTATACAGGTTGAGTGAATTATTCTGGATGATTATATTCGAAGTGTAGGTTTCCGTATCCTCTGTACACTCAAATTCTCAGTAGTTCATGTCTAGACGGAATACTAAAATGTCACAGCGTTACTTTTTAGGTGTTTGTTTATACTGCATACTTTTACAGAAGCCTTGACCTAGAACAGTTAATCGTTTGTAAATCGAAGTGAGACTGGTCATTGTGGTATAACAGGATTGCCGACAAAAGGATTCATGTACTTCAGCTTTCCATCCTGAGTTGAACGCGTATTCTAGATGTGATTTTCTTGTTGTTTTTTCGTGTAATGAGTAGATCGTTTTCAAGCGCCAACACTATTCCGTGCATGATTATAGAATGCGTGTTTTATTTGTGGATATACCAGATGCAAAACACACTATACCTCGTAACACTTTCTTGCACAGAAAAGCTTATTACTAAAAGAACACTATATCATAGATTGATGAAAAACGATACCGATTTCGAAACCAGTTTGGAGTGAAACAAATATCGTTGATCTTCACCCTGATGATTTGTCTGAAAACCGTATCATAGTTAGTCAGATTGTCTATCGTGGATTGTTATCTTCATTCGTTAACAAACGATCGTAGTTGTAAACATGGCCATGTTACTGACTGTTGTATAGACGACACAGATGATTGAAGCGGACCACTAGTCGACTCATGAACCAGCCCAGCAAATAGACTATCCCATTTGGGGGAGTGCAGCTGAGTCACAAATGTAAAAGCTGGGTATCATACATCAGTTGTGAAACTACTATTACGGTCACAAATTAGTTAACAACTAATGTCATTCCATCTGTTGCGCTACGTTTGATTAGGCGCAACGCATCGATGTCGGGGCAGTACTCGGAATTAGGGATTTCGAATAGCCCTAGAAATTGTACTGGAATTGAAACCTCTCACGCAATTAATAAGGAGAAGACCTCGTACTGGTTGCCGTAAACAGTTCTTATTCATGAGACAAGAAGCCAAATTTTTGGATGTACAGCAGTATTAAAGACATCATAGTCACTCATTGGCTGGTCGTAGTGGCACATACAAGGTCACAAACTAAACGTTAATTGGTGCAATACGGTACAAAGAAATGAGCAAATAACAGAAGGCGTAACCTGGAGACTTTTCGTCCAGTCTTGAAGTAGTATCTTCAACGCGACGTTTGGATTGGTCTGTTGTTACAACTCCTATTATGTCGGGTTATAGATAATCGGTGAATCGAGTAGATTTTCATTACAGTTTGTTACTCCAATGGCACATGAAAATGCCCAGAGTTGTGACCTCGGTCTGATAGGTCATAGTGTTTTGCTTCCCGAGTTAGTCGTGTTAAGCCGGTCCTTTGCACCTAATTCAAAATTAATTGAAGTAAGTTATCGATGAGCTGCAGGAAAATTCAATTTAAAAAAAATATAACTAAGAGTTTAATTTAAATCCAGATACAGTGGTTTCTTAGTCGTCATAACGTTTAGCAGCAGAGCAACAGAACGGTTTGGTCTTGCAGAATGATAACAATGTATCCTTTATGTATTTACATAATAATACATTATAAAGTAGTGTCTGCTGACAGTCAGTACAGACTGCGGGACTGAAACCTAATTACTCAAATGGATGTATAACCTATTATGAAATGTACATTTAAGATCGCTACAGCTGATGCTCAATTTGTTGATCAAACTTTTGACTGCAGCATTGTTTTGTTGTAATGAATTATAAGTGATAAAACAGACGATAGCTCCCATAATTCTTGAACAGTACAACCCACTCATTGTTAGAACGTCTCTGTTGTGTTCACTTATACTCCGAACTTGAGGTCTGACATGAAAAATGAATAAGGCAGTTTCGCTAGTCACATCCTTTCGTATATCTTGTTTAAATATCCATGCACAGACAGAGTATCGTTTCGTGCTTCGATATTTTAGTGAAACCGTAGCATTCCCAGCAGTCTTAAATAACCTAACAAGATTATCTGACGTGATTGTAATAGCGGTGGTGATTAAACAGGAGCTAACTGCTCGCATGAAATGCTGTGTGTAGTGGAAGATAACCTGGATAACATGGACCTGATTTGTCCTGCAAAAATGCAAGCTTTTTAATAGACTGTATACGTGTGCCTGTGGGTGAAATTATCAACGGACAGACCTGTAGTCCACTGTGCCTGTCCATTCAGATTAAATACTCAAGTAGAGAACAGAAATGAATGAACTTCACATTTCACAAAAAGCATAAGGTAATGTTTATCACTTTTGTGGAGTTTTTCACGCCGAATATGCTGAAGATGTGTGTCTGTATGATTTGAACAATTTTCTCAAGCACCCCGTAAATCAAATTAATTTTGTATTTCCTTTTTAGGTCAGATTTGACAATCGTTTTTCCAGGTTTCTTTTGTCACCCTCCAAGATTGCATTCCAGAAACATCTCCGCTAGTCGCTGTATGAGATCTGCAGCTCCTCAGTGATTAGAAGGCAATCACAATGATTTCTTCTTATTTTCACAATTTCTCCAGTGCCTTGTCATTTATTGTTCATATACTTGATGCTGAACCATCAAGGCATCTCCCTTGCCAGTCGACTTTGTTTTACACAAACAGTACTCGTTCAGTTCATCAATTCGTGATTTTTTAAAAAACATGTTTAACCTCATTCATTATCGATATCAGACTGTTATGAGAGTTTTACCACAGAGAATATTCTAACAAGACATACAAGTCATAATCGGAAAGCGGATAATACATTGATAATGTCGTAGTGTTATTTAACAGGGGAATTGTAACACAAGGTTGCGAGAATTACACAGGACAATAAATGTGCCTGGACCTATTGTGTAATACCAGCGTGACAACACAAACAATCACGTGTAGTGTTTCGTTACCAGACTAAATGCGTTTGTGTACGCTCAATCATACAAGAAATTGACTATATTGCTAGATCAAAAGGTCCATCATAAATGTCAGATGAACTACATTTTGGAACATTGCACTTAGCAAGTTAGTTGTCTGGAAAAGACAGAAAGTTTATTAAAAGTCTTAATCGATGAGGACCTGCGTCTCAAAACTTAGTTCGTATGATCCTGATAGCACACCCTTTAATCTTTTAACTTATTATGTTTCTTTGCATGTGATTAACTCTTACAGATGCAGACGGTGTGTCAAAAATTCAGGGCAAGTAGACGTTTGCAAAATTCTGGGTGTAATGGTGGGTTCAACTCTGATGTGCGATACC
The DNA here is from genome assembly GCA_013368495.1 of Paragonimus heterotremus. Classification (NCBI taxonomy): domain Eukaryota; kingdom Metazoa; phylum Platyhelminthes; class Trematoda; order Plagiorchiida; family Troglotrematidae; genus Paragonimus; species Paragonimus heterotremus. The sequence goes on along the minus strand of LUCH01003139.1, from coordinate 45,382 downwards.
CAGATTTTTTTTATAGTGGCGAATTTAATGCTACTTCCTAAAGTGGACAACGCACTTGCCGTGCTGATCCGAGTCGATCTTTTGTCGGGTTCAGTGAATTTCGTTGTTCAGTTAAAATTCACAGCACTGGAACTGTTCACACCGGCGATTATTTACGAACATAATGAAACATCGTAATGGTTTATCCGATTGATCTTAACGTCCCTTTACGACAGATTAATGAGATGTCGGTCGTCCTTATTTGATACCGTTTCTAAATATGCTGATTTCTAAATCACCGCCGCGTATACGCCTGCAGTAGTGGGTGACTGTGAATAAATGTCTAAGTAGATAAAGGCGTACTTCATTGGGTTATCAGTGACAACAAAGTGAGTGAATACAACAGAAAAATTGCAGAGTTCAAGCAAACTACGACAATTAAAGAATTTGACTCACAATAGTTGTTTACTGATACCCAAGGTGACCACTATAATATCCCAAATTACTAGTATCCGGGGCGTAAATGTATTGCGGTGTTACAGTGGACTGTTGAAGCGCGATCCTAACTGCAATGATGTTCGTAGTACAATAGAGGTAAAAAAAAATTGGATGAAAGTCCCAAATAGTATCGTGAAGCAACTGTGCAAACAAAAAAAGAAGATCCGACCGGTGTGCACAAATTTTGTACTGTATTGCAAGGTCAATTTTATCAATTTGAAAAACATACAAATGTGCTGCAAAAGCGTTGTTGCACAAAGTTGAAGCATCGTTAGTTAACAAAAATAAGAAAAACTCCGCTGGATTACCAAGCGTATTTTCATAATTATTGCACACTACTGATAGATGCCCAAGAACACTCTTAACTGAATGGTGTCGTCAATCTCGGGTGCTTCACGGAAATAATTTTCAGAGCGCTGTCAGTAATCAAGATACTTTCCCCCGACAATCTGTCCATCTATTCAAAAACTGAAAAAAGCACATCGCATTGATTCGGAATCAAACTCAAAGTGATATCTCGCTGTTAAACTTTCAACAGCCCATCAGTCGTGATAACTGATATATGGGTGCCCAGTTCCTCAACAATTTCAAACGACCTCTCACTGAGTGGCTATTCTTCCGTAGGTAGATTTTGCAACCTGATTTTAATAACGAGCAGTATTCACTTATATTCGCTCTATTATGCTGGATTTAGCGATAAAATTGTCTACACTCTTCTCCGGCACCATCAGTACTCCTTAGAATCTTCAGCTAATTCTTCACCCTGATAACATTTGCATGTCTTGTTGTTTGATGGACAAGATTAGTTGGATTTTTCCATTATTTTGATCTCCCGTGAAACAGCCATCCGTTTTTTTATTGTGTGAGTCACTCAGCATTATCATGGGCGCAATCTTTGAAACCACTGTTTACGCAGTTTGTGTTGTACTTTCTATCAACCACGTGTTTCAGAAACTCATTACAGATTGGAATATGGTGATTCACCCAGCTGATCGCTGGAACTTATTACACATACTTCTTGGTATGTAGTCACGATCTGGAGTATGTGTAATATGCTAAGGTTGTCTACGGTGTGTCTAACGATTCCACTGGTGATCCTCCGGACACTTACACGAAGTGTTTGTCCTAACAAGAATGGGCAGCTACCCTCTAACGTTAGCTTCGTCAAGGTCAAACACGTAGAATCGTCCCAAGGAGATAGGGAACGTAAATGCTCTGTCCCACCGACGAAGTATATCTGTGTGAAAAATATAAGAGACAGTACTAATCCAGTTCTTGAAGCCCTAGTAAGGATCACAGCTGGGTGAGTTGGAGACACACGAGAAAACCACAGAGGAGTTGTCGGCCAAGTTTCTGAAAACACCCTCACCACTCACCTTTCCACGCAGACTTCATTTTGATCTGTTTCTCACGTGTATGCAACTGTTTGTGACTCAGCCCATCCGAATGAAGTATCAATTCTCTCGATCTTTTCTCTGATGCAGGTCGACGCTTTTTCAATCTCGTTGTCATTGCTGCTTTGGCGGCTGCTTTGGGGCTCGTCAGCATATCGATAAGTTTGGACTAAATACTTCCGTGCACTTGCCACCAAGGTGGCAACCACTTATTAGCATATTCCCTCCGACGGTACGGACGGTCTTCATCGGGGAGTGGCCGTTATGAAGGAGTGGCGCTATTCATCACAATACTAAACACCTCCGAGAACGACACTCGTGGTCACTGTAATGTAGTCCTTGTTTTGGATAACATTATAGCAAGGAAATAACATGCAAATCAGTTGTTTGGCTTCGTTCAGAAGTGAAACTTCCATTATGATTTACGGAACCGTCTGGAATATTTTCGAGATACTCGGTGCATAGTGCACTTTCCGCAACGCAGCTGTCTGCAAACGTTATACTTGAAATGTGAAATCGATAGACTTCGGTTATGTTGATCAATACATGTTGGTCCGCGATACGGTAGCCAGCGGCAACGATCAATGTACTGGTTGAAACTACCGTAGTATGCGCAAATTTGTATCTGATAGAGAATAATTGACCGGACTACATATAACTCTTAACTGGGACTAAATCTACACATTCATATATGTTGGTCTAAAATTAATTCACGCTAGCAAATTGTTTAAGTAACCACTGGGTTAAGGTGTTTCCTTCCAGCTTAAATATGAAGATGTGGCTTTAATATTCTAGCTCAAAACTGCAGGTTAAAATAGCTGATTTTGACGATCTGTTATTTATATATAAACATATGAGCAATTATTTATCTGGGAAATAGATAGAGTGTTGTCTACCGATCTCCGCAGAATTAAATTTAACAGAAAGCACAGCGCCAACGTCATCGCTCCGGACATATTACATCCTAATCTATCATCAAGAGAACCATTCTCCGCATTCCTGGTGCTCACATACCTATTAACCATACCTCCATGGATGTTTTGTGCTACTCGTTCTGTCGCTTCTGACTCTTCCATTTACACTTTTCAATCATCGAATGCCGTACACCAACCTACACGTTTCATCTTCGAAAGATTTTGTTAGGAAATGTGAGTAACTATCGTTTTCTTAACTTTAAGATCTGTCATTCATAAAGTCGATGGCTGAATAAACTAGTGCATTGGGCAGTCAGTCGACTTCGAAGAGCCGAATTACACTGTTGCACGCACTGACTGCTAGTGTAGTAAAAGAACTAACGAAGGTGAGGAAACAGCAAGAAAGTCAGTTGCCCTGTAGTTAACAATGAATTCTCGCTTTAAACTCTGTAGTTTGACGTTGAATGTGTATGTGTAGATGCACGTTTTGTTTTATTAAGTAATTTAGCTATTTAGAGTTATACTCCTCCCTCGCTCTGTATACTAATCCTTTTGAACTGGTCACCTGGTCTAACGGCAGCCATTTATTGCTTAACACATCCAAATGTACAGATACTTAAAATTGTTTTTTGAAAGAAACGAACAATCAGCGAAATTTTATTGTCTGTCTCTGAGCACAAGTTGAAAACTGAATACATCTTATATCCTGGTCTGTAGAGTACTTAAGTTTAACACCGTCCCAAAGTATGACATGGCTTGTACGCGTCAGAAGATTCATAGATTACGAACGACGGTAGAAGTCTTGTAAGATTCTTCATACGTTGACCCACCATGTTGTAACTACATGGATACTTTTTCGTTGATTATAAGACTGTCAACTATTTTCCTCAAAACATGGTATCCAGCGATTATTATGATTCCCCTTCCAGTTTCACCAGATGTGCTGTTTATAGGTCGCTCTCAAAGAAACAATTTGTCTGGTTTTGATCATCCTGTTTATACTGATCCTTATATATATCCTGTTTTCAACTAGATCCGGCTACAAATTTTTATATCCTATTATCCCGTGTTTATGATTTTTCGAATATCCCATACTAAAACTTATTTCTTATTGAGTTTAACATACTCCACATTAAATGGTCGTAGACTTTATTCAATAACTTACTTGTTTTGTTTGCTAAGGTTTTTTTATTTGACTGGCAGTTGTTCATTGCCCCAGACACCTAACTCATTTATCTGACCTTCGCTTTGGTTTGTAGTCCATCTGTGCATCTTCTACTTGAACTATAGCTTTTGCTAACTGTATGACAAGCAAGTGTCAGCATCACTCAGCACTACTTAACATTATTGGTTTCGTCCTAATTAGTATGAATTTCTTCGCTGATAGTCTACCATAGTATCATCAGGACGTTGTTATTTCCCTAGTGTTTGATACCACACCGAAAGCTGTATGTGCACTTCTAATTGTATAGGTGTATGTAGATTCTGGCCAGAATCAACAGTTGGGTTGGGACCAGTCTAACTGAAACTGATAGCTGGATGGCAAAGCCGTAGCCGGAGGATCGAACCACGGAACCGCCACACCCCGCGCAGCGACTCTGACGCTCGGCTAACCGTCCATTGCGGGCCGTGTGCACAACGCCAATCTCAACTGATCCCCATACCCATATCCCACTGGTCAAATTATCGTACTGTAGGTCCTACACATATGTACTCCTGTACAGATTACATTAATTACTAGCCAAACGTTTCTTACATTATTACACGTAACCAACTCTGCTCCGACACTATGAACTTCCCCTTTGAACTCGCTCTTTGTTTCTTTTCTACCGCCGCATTGAACTGTTTACGCTACCGTGTTATTGGTTGATATTTGCTGACGGTTAAATTCCGTGCACAGAGTTCACTTGGTTGTAAGTTGTATAATTTTCTAACCGTTGCTTATTTATGTACAGAACCAGTTTTGTCTGAGTAAACCCTCAACATTCCGTCTTGTTCTGCCCTGAATCAAGAGGTTTACAACCGCCCCGATAGACTGCATATAGCCGTGAATCCTGACAGATTCTACAGTGTATTTATTTCATACCGAAACAGTTGTGATAATCAATTTTAACCAGGTCGATTCCTCCCAGACCTTTCATCCTTGAATAGCCAATTTTGGGACAATTACTCCGGGTTTGTGCCATCTTGGAATATTGCTTCATGAGAAAAATAAAAGCTGTAGCACCCTAAGTTGTTACGACGGTGTACGATCTTCCACGAATACTCCGAGCAACGTGTAGCGATAAACCAACAGTCCTAGCTAATCAAAACACGATTGGATCACAATGCCATGTTACTACTGAAGAAATTGTCAAAGTGAATAAGTCGGCGAAACTAACAGTTTCAATCGACGGATCTCTTCTGGGGAATAAATTATAATTTGATGCTGAGCAAGCTAAAGATGAACCGTGATCACATTATATGACACTTTTATCTATCACACTTCATCGGAGCAGTTAACAGGCTGAAAACTTCGGGAACATGCTGAGCTCCAAGAACGAGAAGCAAGTACCATTCAAGCAAAGTACAGTAACCCGTAGCTGGCTGTTATTACAACTATTCTTTCAACTAACAAATCGAAGCGAAAGAGCAAAACATTTAGGTCAAGGTCCAGTTAACTGTCACAATCAGGAGAGTTAGAATATACAGAGATAAACACTTGGGAGAGGTAAGGTTTGGTCGAATTTTCACATGAATGAATTCCAAAATTTAATACAGGTGGTCCACCAAAGAAAACGTATTTCCTCTAAACAGGTAGCTAACCCCCGTCCCGGTTATTGCAGCATTGAAACAAGATGCAAAGTCCTCGATACATTTCTAGAAAAGACACTGATGTCGAACAAATAAACTATGCCTTACGCAACATTTATACACCATAGCGGCAAAGCCAGTTGTGAATTGTTCTGACTTCCTACATTACTCAAATTTGTGCTTCAGAGAGCGCAATATAAATCCCACAGGCAGGTGAATGAACGTGCTAGAAATCGTCCGGGGGCCTCTGGGCTGCTGCAATAGGTTAAGTGCCTGAAAATACTGTCGTTTTCTCAAACCAAATATTTTACGTCTGCCCTCATAAAATGAATGTACACAGTAAAGGGTAATCTATTCGAAGGTGACGAAAACACAGAGATTTGTGTTTATATGCAAGTGTACACCATACAGCTGACCAGTGTTGGTTACAATGTTCCTTACTTACATTTTCACAGATCTTAATGTCTCGAAATGTACAGTGAATATGAGGTGCATGGGTAGAATGACAAACAATACAGTTTAAACCCCTATTACACTGGCATCCTTGGGTATCGTTCGCTGAGACAAGCTAACACCTCCACCGTTTGACGCTTTACTATCCCATAATATATGACTGATGCATTACATTCAGTCAATCGGTTATGGCTGTGTGAATTAATCACCCATCACAACGGTGTTGGGGTTAGAGAACCGGTGACCAAGAGAGTCAAAAATGCGAGTTGAAAAGTTGCTTTTTTATATTTTTGAATGACAAAATAGAGATGACAGCATCTCACGGGACAAGGACAATGACCGCCAAACATTGTATTGATAAGAAGTAGACACAAACCACTGTGAGACAGCAGAAAAAGTTCAGAGGCCGGTTGCCGCCCGGAATCGAGAGTATACGAACAACCATACATTCACACAGCAAACTGGAGGCTGAAGTGTGTGAGTGATTTCCAAATGTAAGCAGTTCCAGGCATTACACACACAGGTGTTTCATTCACAGTATAAACAGATTGTCGCACATTAATAATAACCACTCGCCAATACGACTAAAATGTAACACAGGTAAGATGATAGTGCACCAGCTAACCACTTAAGCAAGGAGTGAGGTGATGTATCGGCCCTTAGATCACGGTGCCACTGGCTTCGGCTCTCAAGACTGTTATTGCTTGTTGTGACTGCCTGGCTGTCAAAATGTATTATCACTGGCTTTCGTGCTTTAATCTGACAATTTAAGAAGCGCGTGTGGTGATGGCGAGATCAAGGGTTAGTCTTGAATGTACCGATGAAATAAATTTTCACTTACATTGAGGAATTTGTAAGGAGTGGAACGAAACGTCTAGTGACCGTTCGAAAAGATAGCAATTATCTCATCGTAAACAGATAATATAGGAGATATTTTATCAAAACAACAGGTTATGAACAAAAGGTGCGTTTCTAGCCTTGTACACAATCAGTAACAAAGAACCACCTTTAGATGAGCAGTGTGTCATGCGTCGAATGTCAACCGAAGTTGGCAAGCTAATGATGTTTTCTGTACAGACACATCAAATTACCAGATGAATTTATTTTAACTATTTCCCTGACTAGCCAAAGAGAATGAAAATTGCAATATACAACGAACGAATATATGACACCCATTAAAGAAGGCTGACGAAGAAAACCCACATCAAAACGAGATTACCGGTGTCCACTAATGTTAGCCAGAGCGGAACCCACTCAGGACATACAAATGTCTCGCTAAATCTTGATACTTGTTGGCGACATCTGTTTCAGATTAGCCAGCCACAGCGAACGGAACCAAAAAACACCTGCGCTTAACCAACGCAGCAAGTGAATTGCGCTGCACCACTCGCAGTTCCACTCATACAACACATATCCGGTGTAAACCCGAAGGAATAAGACCGGTAGGTATGTGTGTGAGGTCTTCGGGCCCAGTCGGCCAATAGTGGTTGGTCAACTGATTGGGTAGCTTGAAGCTGGTGTTTCTGTCTCTCGAAAAATCAACAGAGAGAGACTGCAATGACAAGACATGAACTTGGAAGAAAAATGTCGAAAACGTAAAGTAAGGAATAGTCTAGAATGGGAGTACGTGTTATTGCACTGCGAAAAGGGATATCCGGGAAGGACAAAATTGGGGGATGGAATGGAAAACGGACGATACATTTGCCGTACAACACACTAACAAAGGATAAAAACGAAAATTAGAAGGCCACAAACACCCAGGTTTATGAAAAGAACAGGGGTTGGTTCGCCAGGCGACGGTGGTCGTTGGCTGATGCGAGCAAGAAAATAAGTGGTTATAACTGATATAACCTACTTGACCCTAACGAACTCGTCTCTTGATCGACGGTGTATTATAAGTAAGCTGGTGACCAACTAATCCCAAACTGCCAAAGCATCCACGACCGCACACATCTCAACGTCATATTGTCATGCTACCACTATCTGTGACACCGATGGTTTACTTGCGTACCACGCGCTGTTGTTCACGGCCCCGCAACTGCTGCTCATCGAACTTACGGATACCAATCCGGATCATATTTCTCCAGACTGTCCGGTTCAACGCTAAGTCCTCCAAGCATCTAAAATCAATATCACGACGCACAAGACTTACCTGGATAACATCCTGAGATCTCAGATTTTGACCACCAGGATTTCGCCTACCTGATCTCAGCTGTCCATACAGCAGTTGTTTCGGAATACGGTAATCAGCCATTAGACGGACGTGACCTAGAAAACAAACCTGGCTTAGCATCAGCATAGCTTCAATTCCATCAATGTCCGCTTGTCGCATTGCCTCAGTTTTCCAAACCATATCCGGCCACTAAGTACCCAAGATGCGTCTAAGACAGTGCAAACGGGAACGGCTTAAATTGCGCACGTTCAGCTGGTATATTGTCTGAGTTTCACTGCCGTACATCAGTATAGACAGCACCATCGAGTGTCGAACACAGAGCTTAGTGGTCACTTGCAAGCTGTGGTTCATCCAGACACGTCTTGCAAGACGTCCTAAATCAACACTAACATTTGCCACACGAGCTCGCAACTCGCGTTCCCCGAATAGATCTGTGGACACAGTGGTACCCAAGTAGCAGACGTCTGTGCACTCGTCGTAAACGACTCCAATGATGCGAACTTGAGGTGAACGTGCAAGAACAGCACTCCCATCCGGAGAAGGCTGAAGGAAAGCAAATTTCTTATCTGTGTTGATGTCCAATCCAAACTTAGATACCGCGATCGCAAAAGCTGTGGCCAGTTGCTGTAGTTCGTCTTCACCGCGTGCGAACAGTGTGTTGCTATCCGCGAACAGAATCTTACGCATCGTTGAGGTATGTGATCGGTTTTAGTCGCCGGAACTTTGAATATTCAGCAGGCATCAATCGGTCCGGTACTAAACTTCAGCACCGAGTTCTGCTGAGTTCTGAAGAGAAACTGTGGGAATCACAGTCATACATAAACTAAATAGGGTTGGAGTTATGACACAAACCTGCCTCATGCCAGTGATAATGTATAAATCATCAGAGGTCTACCCACACGACTGTACCCTCGGCTTCCTGACCTCAAGTAATATTCCAGTCGAATTGATCAGCTTATCCGGACATTCACACTTACCAAGCACCATCCACAACGCCTCATGACTCACAGACTCAAACGTCTTGGTGAAGTCCAGAAAAAGGGCATGCAGGGTCTGGTTAGGTTCCCGATACTTCTGCGGAATTTGTCGAGCAGCAAACATCAGATCGATCGTACCACGATTCGCCCAGAATCCACACTACTCCTCGATAACGTCGGCTTCCAACACTTTCGCATTTAGCTGGTAAGAAGGAACTCGTGTAAACTTCTTGCCTGCGCTGCTCAATAGACAGATGACCCCGCCGAGCATCACTCGCGTGATACACACTTCACGAATGTCGCGCTGTCGCATAATCACGTAATCAAGCAAATGGTGATGGCCACTTCGTTGGTGAGTCCACGTCGTGGTGTTGTTCGTATCCATCTTGAATCGAGTGTTTATGATAACCAGCCGGTGAGTAGCATACAGTTGGAGCAGACGATTACCGTTCTCACTGACTGAACTAATGCCATAGGGTCCGAGGACTCCTGGCCAAGATACCGAGTCGCGTCCGACTCGAGTATTCAAGTAACTCAAAACAAACAGTCGGTCACTCTCAGGCACCGACCGGATTGTGACGGACGGTTGATCATAGAACTGGTTCTTTGTATCATCAGTGTAACACTTAGTCGGACCATAAACACATAAATGTGGCACACTTATCTCGACCGAGTAGCAGGCGCATAGACAGCATTCGAGGGCTGATGCCGTGCGGTTTGCTTATCATCAAAACGTTGATGCAATCAGCGACTGCCAAACAGACACCATGCTTTTGAGCACCGTCTGTCGGGTAATTTATCCAGTGGAAGTTGTACCGGGCACATGCTTTCCGTAATTTACCTTGATCCGCAAGCTCTGCCTTGCTCAAGGCTGCTACGTCGATCCCATAGCGACGCAATTCCATAGCGATTAGTATGGTGCGCCGTTCTGGCTGTCCTCTGGTACTGCATCAACCCAGCAACATGTTCATATTCCATGTTCCGACACAAAGTGTCTTGCACCCTTGGGCCTTTCTCAGGTTGGTTGTCGTGTTACTGAGAATCCAGTGAGCATTGTCTACTCTGAGATTCATGCTGGCAGGGCCATTAAAAGAGAGAAAGGAGTGGGTTTGACAGTAGCATGTTTTCGCTTATCCACCCTGCCGCAAACAGAAGACAGGGCGACTAGAGCTTTCCTGCGCAACGGACGATGCAATATGGTACTTCTTTTGCGTTGTATAGTCTTGGTTTGTGTGGGTGTCCAGACCTAGATAGGAGAGCAATTAGGGCCCTCAACCAAAGCCTTTGGCTCAAAAGCATGTACCGCAAAGCAGCGGGTGGCGCACACAAACACACACAATCGCAACATTGACCACGAGCAACGATCAAATTGCACTAGCTACGCACAAGCTCAAGAGCCACACACCTATAAAGTTAACACACATTAAGACCAATACAGCTGTAGAGACAAACAAGTCACAACGATAAAACCAGATCAGACAAGTACAAACACCACTTGGAAACAAACCACAACACACATGCATCGTCCAAAACTAGCCCAACTGTATTCTGGCTGGTTGCTCCCTTTTGGCCAATCTGACACGGCTGAAGCTGCATGGACCAATGTTCCAGTGAGCATAGCCAGACGGGTCAGAACAACACAAAAGCCTGACCAACACAGCAAGGCAGCACAAAATGTCGGGGGTTCCATCCGCGCTCATAAACACACCACACGTTCAATGTAAACCTAAAGTAATGAGAATGGGATGAGAGGGAATGGATGCATTTGCGGTGGAGTGGACCAACAATGGATCTCATCAAAAACAATACTGGTTAGCCAAATGACAACGCAAGCATGAAACTAAAACACTTACCACTTGAAGGCGGAAAACAGTGTGAAACTAAGATGTTAAAATGTAAGACGGAGAGAAGTATACAGAAAATATACAGTAATGAGTAATTCTATAAAGGTGTAAATATTATTGCACTTTATTTAGAGCTACGAGTAAAGAGCTGAAATTTTATAAAGAAACCTACAAAACCCCCCCAACGTGCGGTGTATCAACAAGGTTAAACAAACGAGAACAGTGGTAAACCACCATGACCACCGTGTTCCTGCACAAGAGAGCAGATGATTTACCAAACGACGGTAGCTGTTGATTTGTGCCAACGAAAACATAAACGACTGACTAACTCAATTTGTGCCCAACGCATTCACCTAACATATTCGTTAACAGGGTGACACGAGTACGTTGATTATCTCCAAATCTGAGATTCGGGCAAAATTAGCTTGGCGAATCTTAGTCGTCAGAATTTCACCCACCAGCTTATGACGATTAACACGGCGACTGCTTCGTATTCCGTTCATCAAACATGCTACGAACTTGTCACAATGTACGGAGCCGATCGAGCATAAGCGTGTGCTCAATCTAGCGCGTGTTTGTTCGCCGAAACCTCTCTGATCACCAACTTCTCAAGATAGATCACATACATTTTAGATGAAACCGTTTCAGATACCGAGCTTTCTACCAATATATTGTCCCAGTTTTTCTATTGCACAACACTCTGGGCGGCACGCCTGAGCTGCAGACAGTTAGGTTAGCTGCCATTTTCAGGCTGTTTTTTTAAATGTCGTATCCCTGCACATCCGATCGAACGGCTGGTTTCTGTAGTACTAGTTTATAACTCCCGATTACTGATTAAGACCACTGATGAACGTAAGAGATTATAACAGACATTGGGACTTTTCACACTGATGCGATTGTCGATTATGGACTTACCGTCTTTATTTAAGCAGGGCTGAAGGAAATAAATCATCCTATCCATGTTGATATCCGAGCCAGATTTGGCTACTGCGGTTGCAAAATCGGTGACCAGCCGGCAATGTACATCGTTGTCTAGTGCAAATTGCGCATTACCATCTGCAAACAGTTGACCCGAGCAACCTGCTTGGGGCGTTGGAACTTCGAATGCCCAGTAAGCGGTACCGAATATCCAAACCATCTTTAAAGTTCTGAATATCAACGTGATATTATTGGGGTCTTATATAATTTAAGTGGGTTTTGGGCTAATACACAGCCCTGCTTCTGGTCAACGACGCTGTGAAAATCATCACAGGCCCAGCCATAAGTTTCCATCTACATTGCAATTGCAACTAAACTTACGAGATTACTTAGACATCCAAACTTACCAGTGAACATCCCCAATGCCAGAAACACCACGTCGATCGTATTGTGACTCAGTCGAACTTCAGACCGCTCCTCGAGAACACTAGTTTTCGAGACTTCGGCAGTAGGCCGTCTAGGCAACATTCTTGTTGGAACTTCTACAGTGTGGCTCAACAAATTAATAGCCCGATAACTGTCACTACTTTGCTTGCCCTGTTTATCCTCGAGTGAAAATTACGATCAGGGTAATTTTTACTCCTGAGTGGCTGATTCCTATTCCCAGATTAAGTGAACCAGCTGGTGCAAATCATGTTCTGAAAATGGGCCACAATTTTCAAAGTGTCCAATGGTAGTCCATAGACACCTACAGACTTTCCGCTTCTCAGTTATCCAGCAGCTGTCCGCATTTCTGCTAAATTCACGGTGGCTTGCTATCTTGTGGAATTTTATTCACGGCCACCCAGTAAATGGTAGCTGGGCGCCAGACTTTCTTGATGTCCTCCGGTTGGGTGCACGAGGAGCCAGTCACAGTTGGTCAGAATTTTAATAAACTGAACGGATGAGCCAAAACTCGTTTTCTTCGGGTTTTCGATGGTCAGAGTAGCCCTGAATCGAATCACCTTGTTATTTTCATCAGTTGTCTTGATTTCGAGAAGTCGTTCGGCGAGTTGATTGTGAGTTGTCCGGAAAGTGGCCATTGTGTCCTCAGTGGCTGGGTTCATTTTGGAATCATCTAAACAGGAGTAATAGGGAGAAATGACGTAACGACACAATCACATAAGTATGTACACAACTTTCCGGAACAAGCAGGGAACGAATAACGGCCAATGATGGGCATAAATTTAGTAACTGGGCTTGTCGGACTGGCCTAGTTACCGATCCTCTTGCAGGTTACTGTTTGTTCCGATTAACTTGATAGACTTTCCAATCTGGTGGCACTCGCTAATCCTCCTCGTGAGGTTACCCACGGAGCAAAATAAAGCCGGTAACGGGGCACCACCTGAATCAACCCTAAAGAGGTCTAACATGGACCGAAAACCTGACTATAGTTGATCGAAAACTGCAAGCATTCCAGAATGATGGAGGTTGAGACACAAGTAAATGAACTTCAGACTCTGTAGCGTCTGCTGTCGAACGAGAGAAACGAGATTATACAGGTAATTTTATTAAACGGTCACATAATTGTTAAGGTGGCCAAGCTGTTGTATTTTATGAACATGAAACAAAACTCCTACTATGCCACAGTCAACTGCAGACTGTCTCCCTGATATCTGAAGAACAATAAAACTCTTGATGGAAGGTGCCTCCGCGAGCACAGAACATCAGCAGCAATATGGATGCCCCTCAATTTGCCCAAACAGTACTTATACTTTCCAAAAGGGCATTAGGCACATGAAACAGAAGTTAATTTCTTGTGGTACTGTGAGCTTATGGTCTTAAAATAGCTGGTCTTTCGATCATTGAAAGAATAACGGTTTCATTTAAAATTAGTGAGCCCACCGGTTAGTCAGTTCTAACTTTAATCTCGGTTTGTTGCACACTTTAACGGTCGACTAAACCTGTTCACTAACAAGGTTGTATTTTCATGTGTGTCAATGCTTCTGGGACCACAAATAGCAAACTTGGCACAGTGCCTAAGAAAACATATTGTAGCCCAGTTATGTGTATGGTTTAGCTGAACGCCAGTTTTGAGCCCCCACTTCAGAGACACACCGCCTGTTCATATTGACTCTTACCGTGCATAGCGTTTCTCCTGTTTCTGTGGAACGACGTACACTGACTTTGTTCGAAACCTAGTTAACCTGAGACCTGACCAAAGGTTGCAACACTGGTAGCACGCACTTAATGGAGTCCAGTCATTCAATTAACCCCCCGGATCCATTCCGTTTAAGTTGTCGAGTTCGTCATGTACGATCAAAGCGGCTCGAAGGTATTTTGCTGGGATTAGCAGGAGTCATAACTGATTACATTGTTGCTTACGCGCTCCTTCGTCATGTGCTCAAATGGTTGTGACACTGCCTTGTGCCTGCTTAGCGATAGGTTCATATCCGAACGGAACAGCTTAGAACTCATGGTCGCTGTTTTTTAATTTGATTTTATTCTCTGCAATCGACTTGTTAATTGTTATATAACTCGGCCTCAAAAAACTTGATTCACCTGAAACTGACGGGAAACTCTTCAATACAATAACGCGGTACCCTTCCCACTATGATAAATATACATAGATAAGCTGTAAGTGGCCAATTGATGAGCGACCCGAAACATGCCTGTTTCTCATATGCTCCTCCTTAAGTGAGTTATAAGTCACTAGACTTGTCCAGAAAATCGGATCCGAAATACAGGAATTTTGCGCTATTCCATTTTCTTTTACGTTCAGTACAGCGGAGTGTGACACTTTAGATTGTTAGTGTGACTATCCATCTAATTGGCCAGTGACTTCGTAAGAAGAATGCTATAGATCAAAAAGTCATACTACTTATATCCACGAGCAGCTCTTACACCTGAATTCCTGAGAGGTGACTGCAATTCCTCACTCAACGTTGATATTAAATACACTAGTAATTCAGTAGTGCAAACTGCAGTTGTCGTGCGTTCCCACATTACGCAAACCTGACATTGAGCAACTGTATGCTAGATTTTCTGGGAGATAAATGGGCAGTTCAAACTGGATCACAAGAACGGCTTCCGAGATTTGTCTACCTTTTCATTTTCAGGTTTCTTCCTTCAGAGAATAACTGAAGATCACCATTTAAAGAGCAACCAGACATCTTACGTTTCATTTTTGTTCAAAATTCCATAGTTTGTAAAAAAGTAGCCCCTGCTCTAGTCTGAGGATATGAAAACTGAACGTACTGTGGTCTGTGTTACAAGAAATAAGTAATCAAGCATAATGTGAACGTACTGTACCACTAGACAACAGATGACTATTGACAGAAATTTGGTGTGGTTAAATAGGAGAGAGTATATTTACATTATTCTTCCATACAGAAGTATTTTAATGGAGGCGATGACCGGAGTACCAGCGATCTTGAACGAATCTTTATAGCAACCAAATAAAAGGTTTCACCATACCTGTAGTCACCTTTATAAACAACAAGAAAGCTAAATCGACTTCCGGATTATCTACAGTTTGTTTTGCTAACACTTTTTTCCAAGAGTTTCAAGTATGCTGAAGTCAATAGTTCGCCCCACTTTCAAATGAACATCCCAACTTACTGCGATGGGTCAATATCCATTCTTGAACTCGTACCGGCAACAAAGGTATATTCTGTGATGTGTAACAGTCCAAATGAATCTCATCAGGTCAAAAGAACAAATATAATATAACCAAGATAATAAATCATGTGATCGCAATCAATCAAAACCATGACACCTTCATTATCACAATAAATTACATTTAAATACATAAGCTCGGTTTCAGACGCGTGAGTAGCACGACTTCGATGGGCATCAACAAACGTGAGATTTGATTAAATAACGTATCTTTGAGGCCATTAGACAAATCAGTACAGCGTCTATCTCAATTAAATTACAGACGATCGATGATGAAAGTAAACGGTCGCGTGCCAAAACTTTCATTCGCTAAATTATCTGAATGGTTATATTATTTGCGGTTCTTCCTGGGTAGCATTCACTTGAATTTATAAATACAATGGGAACTATGGAGAATTTGCCTAACCCTCATCAAAATTGATAGTGGTATTAATTGTGTGTTGGTAAATAGTCACAAGGAGGCGGCGTGGTACGTTTATTTGACTTTCGCTCTATATTCCCGGCTCGAGGATCACAGTATCTCTGTAAAGCAACTTGGTGAAAACAGACTGTTTTTGATGCTGTTTGTTTGTTTACTTACGGAGCAGATACTGTGCTACGGCTCTCAATAAAATTCAACGAGTATCTGCTCTCCCAGCTTTGCTGAAACCCTTGCACTTTATGTCCAACTGTGTTTCTGAAACGATTGACATAGTCAGACGAACAGAAACATTTACAGCCTCACCTAATCGATAACCTTTGATCAAAGCCCATGAATAATTGCGAAAGAGCATTAAGAATACGTTTCTGGAAATCCAAGACTTCACATTCTAGAAGGCTTAGATTTATTGCATGAAGTTAATGCCCTTTCGAAGAGAGTAAACTGGATGAAATATCGAGCCCCATCCTGTATCGATAAAATGTCTATATTTTGTATGTTCGTACTCGGTAAATTATTGAAGTTAATGAGATAAAGAACGAAGAATAAACTAAAACTCAAGTGGGCAAGCTGTGTCAAGATCAGCACTGTTTACTAATCGGTTGATACAGTTCAATGTGTTTTTGCTGCTTTATCCAGTCGGTTAACGTGCTACGTCAGTTCGCATGAAGTGCCAAAAACGTTTCATTTAATATGAAGCTAAAATTAAAAACGTAAAATTTCGCCGATATGCATTTAAGCCAGTTTAACAGGAACAGTCTGTCGAGTACGTTTTGTTTTAAATTTTTTCTAGGTGCTATGAAGCCGAATTGTAATTGCCATCCGATCAACAGAAGCTTTTTGTTTCTCGCCCTTAGAACTAAACAATTTGTTAACCTAGAAAACTTTGCGACCGTTCTAGAAAATTACCAGCACAATGTCGATTCTCCAGTTCGGTGCCGGAGTCGGATAATTGACTGGTTCTCTCTCCATCTAAGTCGGGTTCGACTGAGAGTAGTCGAGTTTTCATGTGGTGTGCGTAAGTGGACTGGGGCTGTCGCTGATATCAGTAGCGGTTAATACATATGGTGTTCCTACTTCAACTCGTTCGCTGTGTAAGTAATCTCAGGAGTTTGCTTGGAAAACATGAAGTTGAGGCTCAGTATCTCCACAAAGCGAAAAGCCTAATGATTGAATCTGTGTGCATTACTTGGCGTTATCTACATCTAACCTGTCCAGGAAATTCGTACTGGATATCAACGAGAAAAGGACGTTTACGTAGGTTCGACTCACTCCCGATGTAAATGTTGCGTCTACGTTTGAAAATTGTATCAATGTGAACAATGCCAATAATAGCTACGACTTTTTCAGTCTGTGTAGCGATCTGTCGATAAATATAACCGTGCTTCGTGAGTTGCCAACTTACTTGGCCAAAGCTAACTTTGCCTTCAGATATTTTGGAAGACTTGTTTAGAAAAGCCGCAGCTTGAAGAGGAAAGTCGAGCTGTTTGACGACCGTTCAATAATTCCTTCCACGCTATTGCACATTAGTAAAAATTGAAAAGTATACCAGCGGAAGGCGTAATATCTGAAACGTTTTCATCTGAAAGGTATGTGATCTATCTTGAGGAGTTGGTGGTCACACAGGTCTTGGCAAGCGAACACCCGCTAGATTTAATAAACGCTTATGCTCAATCGGCTCCGTACATTGTGACACGTTCGTAGGATGTTTGATAAACGGAATACGAAGCAGTCGCCGTGTTAATCGTCATAAGCTGGTGGGTGAAATTCTGACGACTAAGATTCGCCAAGCTAATTTTGCCCGAATCTCAGATTTGGAGATAATCAACGTACTCGTGTCACCCTATTAACGAATATGTTAGGTGAATGCGTTGGGCACAAATTGAGTTAGTCAGTCGTTTATGTTTTCGTTGGCACAAATCAACAGCTACCGTCGTTTGGTAAATCATCTGCTCTCTTGTGCAGGAACACGGTGGTCATGGTGGTTTACCACTGTTCTCGTTTGTTTAGCCATGTTGGTACACCGCACTTTGAAAGTTCCCTCTGGTTATTTGCCCAGTTTTAGTTCCTTATCCACAGCCCTAAATAGAGTGCAACAATACTTACATCTGTATCGCGTTACTTCTTATTGCACATTTTATGAATAATTCTCTCCGTCTTACATTTTGACGTCTTAGTTTCACACAGTTTTTCGCCTTCAGGTGGTAAGGTTTTCAGTTTTATACTTGCGTTGTTATTTGGTTAACCAGTATTGTTATTTTTGGTGAGATCCTGTGTTGATCTACTCGACCGCAAACGCATTCATTCCCTCACCTCCCGGTCTTATTATTCTAGGTTCACATTGAATTTTGTGGCGTGTGTGGAACCGCAAGTTGTAATGGTGGCCACCTGCTGGAATAATCCGGCTTTGGCTACCGTGACTGGCCAGTAGGGAAGCGGATGCTGCTAACCGTGTTGTGTGTGCGTAGGGGCTTGACTGTGAATTAGCCGGATCAGTTAAACGATCCTTGCGTCTGCATGCGAATTAGCAACGTAGAGTAGGATAACTGATTGACGTTTGGATTTTCGCTCATACTGTGAGATAATTTTTAGGTTCAGAAGGCTAAAGTAATGATGCCCGAACGTTATATGTCTGGTGGCTATAAAGCTTTGTTTTGAACAATTATTTAAAGTATCTCTTCATCTGTCAGCCTAAATCTCACAGTCATATCACAGTGTTAATAATGTTAAATCAATCGGGTCAACATGGGCACTTTAATTGTTCCTCACATTATGCCATATTAGCCAATCCTTTCTCAGAAGCAATATACCAACAACTAGCATGAGTTATCTACCAGTTGTTCAAGTTTTCGACTTACACCGAATGGTTTGAAAATACTAGCGCTCATAACTTTTACATTGGACCATTATTTGTCGATTATACCGGATTTGTACAAAGGCGTCGTCACTGAAAATTTCTTTGCTCTTCTTAACATACATTCAGAGTCTGAAAACCAGTGCTGGATAGAATTAACTTTAATAATGAGTAGTAGGGGATTTGGATTTTCATATAGATTGAACATCACCCACAATTGATCGCAGCTGTCGCATTCCCATAGTCTTTCCAGTCGGTCCATTTCGAAAAGAAGCACTAGACTCGAGTTTCGCTCTCATTAGAGCTCGTCAGTAGTGCATATCATCGCCACTGCCGGGACTTGAACCACGGACATTCAGTTCTGAACTGGCGACAGCTGCGATCAATTGTGGGTGATGTTCAGTCTATATGAGAATTAACTTTCTTGACGTTTCGTTAATAAGGCCATATTTCATTGATTCAGGGACAATCTATCGAGTGCAATTCAACCAGACCTTCCTAATAATGTCACCTTGTAATAAATTCTACCCTTGTGACTTAACTCGATTAAGCATGTACGCACCAACATCGGCAGTACTGTGCTTAATCAGATACGATTCACCCTACGTTAGCCAAATTCCGTTGTTCATGCACAGCATGGACGGGTTGTCCAGCTGTGTATACATTTCACGGCCTTACGCATTATACTACCACCATGTGCACCAGTACGTAACTTTGAATGTTAATGGCCATTTTGGACTACAGAACGAAACTTTCCAATTGTCATTCACTTAAATCGAGTAAATCCCAACAAGTTTATTTAATTGCTTGACAAAGGAGCAGCTTCTCAGTACACGATTAATAAATTATCAATATGGCTCATTTCAACGAATCTGTGGAACAACATTTTCCGAGTAAATTTCATTGCTGAATGTGGACATTTGTTCAGTGAACATGTTCACCTCAGAACTTTGTGTCTTTGAGGAGAAAAAATAGGTTGCATCCCAATGATTTGTCATTAAGTGTATACTCAAACGTAATACTGTTATATTTTACTGTGAATGGTTCTATCTTGAAATTGTAAATTTGATTCGTTTTCTCTATTTCAACGTTTGTACGTTAACGACAAGCTTAATGGCACTCAGCGTTCAGACTAATCCCATTTTTACTTTTAGTGTATACTCGTTTTGTCCGTGTTTGTTTACTCCGATACGCCCTTTTGGACGCTAAAAGTATCAACAGTTCAAAGACAGTTGTTTTTGAGAAAAATCTTATCAGTAAACAAGCGACAATTGATTTTCAAAGTGCAATGGAATGCATGCATGGACACATTTTGAAATCCAGTCGAGAATTCCATTAGCAAATTTGCAGTTTTAGATATACTGAGGCCCGGTACAATTGTCTGTAGCCAACAGTTTTCTGTTCAGAGTAAAACCGTTAGAGTTGACCAGAATTAACGTTAGGTAAAGTCATACCTCGTTCACAGACGTTTCTGGTGAAAAGAGGGCTGCAGAAGTTCGGTCATATTTTACTATAAACTTAAACGGTTATATTTATTCCAGAATGCTTGTCAGGGCAACGTGGCAAACTGCTACAGATATAACAAAACTACGTGTTCGAAAACACCGTGTTCTGATTGGAATTGCTGGTTACTTTTACTGGTTCCTTGCTACACGTCTGCTCATCTGTATACGTATATTGATTTGCTGAACGGTTTCGAATAACAAAAACACCTCAAAGAATCTACTTCCAAGTTTGGTTAATCTACCCGTCTCTAAATACACACTGAGGACATTGTGTCCAAATTGGTACGGGGAATCGAAAGCACCTGTCATTTGAACCCAGTAGTTCTGTCGTCAGCCTCACACCAGATAGAACACCTCAGAAATCAAACAAACACATATCCCGGTTGGTCTACCAGGTGTCAAGTATGCAGACGATTATTACTGAACAATGGGTAACCGATTCATATATGCACGCTAGGCTATTTTATAGGCATTAAAGTGAGGTTTATTTCAACTCTTTTTGACCAATCGCTGCGATAAACATTTAGAATAAACAGAACACTTTACTTTCGTGAATCTGGTGATAAAAATCCCGTCGCCGTTCTAACGTTCAATACGACCAACATTTTACAACTTGTTTGGTAACATTTTTCGGAAAGCAGTAGCCGTGAAAATTAAGGGCTCCTGGGACACGCAGTACGTTCATTCAACGTCATGGCCTAGTAGAACAGAATGCTCATGGTGGGTTTCTTACGTCGGTGTGTCCTTGCCATGTGGACACGTACCCGACGGCCCCTCATTCGCTCAATAGACACCTGGTCTGTCTGGCTTGGCGATATAGTACGAACAGCCGACTAGGTGTTAAGCTGTTGAAGCTGTCAGATTGCTTCAACCAGTTTGTAGGTTAGGCATTTGGTTAATGACAGTCCTGTTTGTTTAGTGCACCACCCAAATACGTAACAGCTGGGTTGGTGGCCCGTTGTGATAGTCCTTATAGGGATTATCCTATAGTGTGAATGGCGGTGGTAATATGTGGATGACAGAAGGACGCGAAAAGTAATTACACCTACCAAAGTATGTAGACTGCACGAAACAAACTCACCCGCGCATTCTCCCTATCTTAGAACTGCTGCTCGTTGCACAGTGCCTGTAAAACAGTGTATCCAGAATCGCTTTCATTGTATTTCTGCACTCCCGTCACAAAACTTAGTTGAGCGAATGTTATCTTTTTCTATGTCGCGAAAGGCAGAACTGAGAAGTGTTGTTGAAAAGTCAGTTTCACGGTCGATTAGCTATCAGTCGGACGTCCCACTCCGATTGCGTTAGCAGATAGACCGCAGCATTCTGGAAGGCAGAGGTGACACTCTTAACCGGTTACGCTTTAACACGATTGTGTATTCGCTTTTCAGTGTGATTTACCTAGATGACGCGTCCTGCATATGATCCATTCTTTGATTACTCGCTTGTCACACAAATAAAACGTGCCCACCATAACCAAAAAACTGTAAGCAGTTGAGCAAAGTGTGAATATAGCAGTCCATATGAACTCGTTGTGAAGAAGGCAGTTTTCTTTGTGAGAAGATGTTTAGCTCCGTAGATGGCTTCATTATCCCATCATCTTCGAACATCCGACGATTCCGAGCGAAGAAGGTTGGCAGCAAATATTACTGAAGTAAGATCCTGTAGATCAGGCCATCTGCGGTGTGATCCAGAGAGACCACCAGATGAACAAATAGCATCTCCTGCACAGAACGACCCACCGTCAGTTTGTACGTCGGGACCGCTCAAGCTCTGGAATCGGTGACCCAGATTTCGGTGAGAAAATCATGACTCGTTGGTCCACCTTCCACCTCATACTCGGCCACTAAATGTTGGTCATTTACAGTCAGTCTACTGAGCGCGATGGGCTAGTGTCAGTTGGTTGAAGTACTGACCAGATGACTGAGCGGAATTCAGCAAAATACAAATACTTAGTAGACACTGAAACGTAAACAGTAATCTCTCTTACAAATTGCTCCGTTTATTTTCGGTGACAAGAATAATTAACCAGTACAGGTTAAACTATCACCAGCTTTAAATTAGAGTCTTCTTTTCAAATCAGGTCAGATTCAACTGATTGATACCATTTTTGTCCAACAGTATATTATTAGTCGCGATCAGGAAGGGGATGAGATGAACTCACATTTTCCCATCAAAGTAACGTGGAATATCGATCTGCCCAATTGCATACGCGATTCTACGAATAGGATTGTGTTACCATTTACACCAATCGGAGATAAACATTAATGGTCAAACACCTTAGGTCGGCTTGTAGATTTAGTGCTCCGAATTGAACAAATAACGATGACTATTGTTACGGCACACTGGAAAAGGCATAAACAAGAGTGACCAGCATCGGTTGTCTAGCTCTTACTTGACGTAAATCGGACACAACCTTCACTCACTACTTACTAAATCTTTGCATTCTTCTGGTTCTACATGTTCACTCACTCAGTGTCAATGAAATGATCAGGGCTTATCATTATTTTCTATCTCTTGGAAGTGACCGATTACGTGACATTTGATAAGTATCACATATTAATCCCGCCACAATTTCAATTACGTCAGCACAGCCTCATCGCGCTCTGTAGGGTCACTGACGATGACTCACAAATGGTCATCTAACTGAAGGCTGAAAACGGTCTTATAAGCCATGAGTTCAGTATAGACAACAAGAATGCTTACATGCAGAGACTTAACGGTAAGCAATTTAACTGCGGCAAGGACATTCCCACACTTCGAGATGTGTTATCCAGACCAAGCCTGAGCTGCTAACTGGCCAACCGAAAGGAATAGGCTAATCTTTCTGAAACCTACCGTTGGCGGTTTCTTCTACAAGGACATACCGTTCACTGTTAATGTTTTCCGTTTAGAACGATCGTATGCTCTAGGATTATAGCACTGTGACTAAACGATAAATTTGTCTATGGCAGGTTAAGCCGTGTTACAGCCAAAATACGGCCCGTATGAATGAAAATTAATGGTGGCAACATTGCCCCTTTTTTTCCAAATGTGCAAGATGTAAGGGTAAAGGTGGCCAGTTTGATGGAGAGGTGACAGATAGAGCGAACTGTTGTGGAGAAAAGTAATCGGAGAACGGCTGGTAGTCAGCAGTGAATAGCTAGCCAATCGAAGCCAAATATTGAGTGTACGTAAGTGAAAGTGCATTATGTTGTGGAGACCTGTGTCCTTTTTTTACTCAAGGTAGGGGTCATCCAGCCGATGCTAACTGATAATGACCTTCCCCCTGTCAAGAAATTTACAGTGAGTGCTGGCCAAGTGCAGAAAGTCACCATGTTCCTTCCGGTTCAAGAGTCGAGATCCAAGGGACTGAAACTTTCCAGATCGACGGTAACAAGACGCTGAGGCACACTTAGTTATAAACATTCACCACAAGTGCTTAGTTGAAATCTGAAATGTCACTGGTGTGTGCCACACAAGTGAAGCACCGGCTAATGTCGGACCGGCGGAAAATAGAATTTAGAAAATCAAACAGAGATGCAGCGGCGTGCATCAGTAATTCAATCTCGAGTTGTATTAAGCATGCTGAGAAGCGTAGAAACGGAACTAGCCGTCACCTGTTCAACCTATCACAATCGTACGTCAACTTAACCAATCGTCCGTCAGATAAAGTTTGGCCTTGACAATCAACCAAGCAATTGGCACAGAGAAGCTTACGCGGCGGCGGTAGCCTGCATTCTGGTGGCTAATTCTAAATAAGAAGTGAACTGATCATAGAAATATACACTTTTTCGTCAGTTTCGGTCCAGTACCTACAAGATGCGCTGGGTTCCTCTTGAGTCTAACCCCGATGTGTTGAACAAGGTAAGCATAGTTCAGTTTGTCACGTATCATTTTCTACTACCAGTATCTCACAAAACTCGGCGTACCTGACACGTGGCAATTTCGAGACGTCCTCGGATTGGACGACGACACATTGAACGCTGTGCCCACTCCGGTTGCCGCTGTATTGCTTCTATTTCCGCGCAATGCAGTTGAGGACAAACATCAGCTAGGCAAAGAGGTTGACGAGGACAAGTTGTACATGATTCATCAGTCGGCCGAAAATGCATGCGGGACGGTAGCCATGTTGCATGCACTGATCAACAGTCGTTCTATGGTGCATATTCCAGGTAGGCTAGAGTGAATGTATTGGCGGTGTCTTATTCATCGTGCGGTGTGTGACTGTTGAGTTAGCGACTGGTTTATCCACTCATTGGATTTGACCGATGATAATTTGTATTGGTATATACATCTGCAGAGGATTCCTTCCTGGCCCGCTTCATCGCTAAGACACGTGATATGAATCCGAAGCAACGCGGAGTGGCAATGGCGGAGGACACGGTAAGCGAGTGAGCAACTGTGCCATGATTATCCACCACATTCAGGAATTGTTCGAGATGCATGAGTCGTTGGCACACGAAGGACAGACTCAGGTATGTGAGTATTCGGTGGTTTGTTTCATGCCGATCCACTACTGACAGGTCCCTAATCGAGAGAGCGATACACAACAACACTTTGTGGCGTTCGTTGAGAAAGATGACAGTCTGTATGAACTTGGTGAGTGAGACCTAGCATCACATAGTGTCCGCATTAACATACAATTCTTCAATGACTATGTTGGTTTATCATAATACCTTTGGTGTGCTTCGTTTCCAGATGGACGTCGTACACGGCCGGTGCTTCACGGTCATACTACTTTGAACAATTTCCTAAAAGATACGGCAGGTGTGATTCGTCGATTCATGGAACGCGATGCAGAAAACGTGAATTTCGGTGTAATCGCGTTGACGGCGGCCTGAGGACCAGTCCACTGGTGTTTTCCTGTTGATCATTTGTATGCTGCCAATAATACTTTCTGATTTATACATTTTCTTACTGGTAATTCTGCCTGTTGTGGGTTTGAGAACCATTCGATTCTTGTTAAACCGTGGCTCAGATGTTCACCGTGGCGATCAGAACCCGTCCTCTAAAATGCGGTTGCAATACCGCAAAATTCCTGAATGGCTTTGGGAAATTTTGTGACCACCATTTGGGTTTGACGAAATGTTCGTCCAGTAGGATAATTTGTGATTAGCACACCGACACTGAGATAAAGATGCCAACGTGGGATAAAAGGAATGACCAGTTTTACACCACGTGCGGGTCATGCTCCACTTTGGTGCGTTTCTCCGCAAACTTATAACCTCCTCAATAGTCGGTATCAGAACCTGAGCCAATTCCGCTAGGTGCATGGCAATTACAATTGCAGTGGAATTCAGTCGTCTGGACTGCTAGAAATCGAAGATTGATTACAGTCCTTTGTGGTTCAATGTTTAGATATATCGATTACATCATGAGGAGTGTGAGAGTGGTATGGTTGTTTACTACTCAGAAACGCCGTGGCATGGATGAAAACCAAGCTGCTGACAGGAATACGTAATGCCGGTAAACTCTAACGAAGAAAATTTGAGTCCAGCGATTCACAAGAAATAGATCAGTCCGACAGTTTTCCGCAACGTAAAAGTCACCCCGAGTTGTCGGATGGTGTTCAAATCAAACCAGTTTTTTTCTGAAATGAGCACTGTTTAACAGTTTAAACATAAATCAGTCCTTTCTTTTCCACACAGAAGATGAGCCCTCAGTAATGGTTGGTAGACTAATATAAACTTATATCAAGAACGACTTTCAAAAATATCTGCCCATTGTTTCCTGTCTGCGTTATGTCCCTTCCATGGGGGTCACGACCTGATAATGACGGTTCTGCGGCCTTTAAAGTAAGCTCAAGAACCATCGCAACCTGGTCTATTATAGATCTGGCCCCAGTAATCATTTAAGCACCACTTTAGATGAATCCGAGATGTGGGGGTTGAATGTTCGTCTGAGGTAGTATTTGGTAGACAGAGAGGCACACGCAACCACAGTGTGAGTATTGGACCATTCCAACTCAATTAAGCGGAGTTGCTTCACTGACGAATTGTGAAAGTGGTATGGGGCTACCACAGTGTGAGTAGAGCTATCAAGTGAAGACAGAATTGTACGCCAAACGGTTGCTACTCTCAACATCGTCTGAGCATTTCAACATTTTCCTTGTTTATGATATAATCGTTGACTTCTTTGTCTGGACATCAGAACAATCATTATTTCTAAATTTGCTTAGTCTATGAAGAATGCGGGATTCAGTCTAGTGCCACTCAGCTGTCAAGTTTCCCCTTATCGCACTAAAGCTATGTTGTCGGGGATGAATTAATAGCGGACAAAAAAATGATTTTTTCACTCGCAAAACTAATACTGTACTGCGGGTCAAATAACGTGCTTTACATGAGCCAAGCAAACATGAGTCAACTGCCACTTAAGCCAACAAGCTTCACCTGTGAACTAGAAAAAAATTCCATAGAAATGCTCCCTTCCATGAAAGCTTGTGAAGGCCAATATGAAGTGTTTTGTTTTTAAGGTTCGATAGTGACCCTTAAGAAGTGTTTGCAATCTGGTGATGTGATATGACTTTAGATACTCAACTGTGTGCAGGCAAGATATTAGAACTGAGACAAACAGTATGTAGCAAACTGTCACGATGTTCCAAACTGCTCTTAGACAAATAGAACGATGGGTAACTTATTAAGCTTTGGGCAGACGAACGTTGTCAGTGCAGTTCCATTACAAAGAAAATACTCACCGTGTTGGAGTGCATAACATTACACAGAAGCCAGAAGCATCGAGACAATGGTACACAAATTTGCCTCATAGTATGGTATTTCCCGCCAACTATCATCAAAGAGGGACCGTGTAGAACAAAGAATGAGTCCACACATTGACAAAATCGGTTTAATTACAAAGCGTGCAATCTCGCTGCAGTACCTTGTTAATTTCTTAAAAGAGTATTCAGTGAATTGCACACACCATATGATCCATGAGTAAATACTGAATAAAAAGTATGCATTTCGCTTTCGCGACATCCGATTTTTGTATGAAGCGACTCCTTACTTTAATTTCATTTCGAAGTGGTCACACAACTTCAATTTTTTATACTCCGATCGATCTACGATCCGAGTCGTCATCTTAATGATATGTTAAGTGGAACTTTAACTTATACGCTTATTAGATAAGTTCGATCGTTTCCTACACGAAGTCACCGAACGATTCACCGCGCGCGTAATTGTATAAACCAGACGATCCAGAAAGGTAATCGATCCACGTGGTCTTGTCAGCTTGACATACAATCCAGTAGGAAAATGACAAGTTCTTCGCTTAGCAACAAAATGAAGTAGACCATTTTGGTTACATTCGAATCTCAAACAAGTT